>JAREIK010003266.1:371261-406261 GCA_029783825.1 Sapria himalayana
TAAACAGACAAATAGAAATAATGATAGATAGTTAGATAAATAGATAGATAAATAGGTAGATAGACACATAGATAGACTGATAGATAAACAGACAGATAGTCAAATAGATATACAGACATATAGTTAGAAAGATTGACAGAAAGATGGATAGATAGATATATATAAAAATAGATAGATAATTAGATAGATAGATAGATAGACATAAAAAAAGATAGACATATAAATAGACAAATCATATAGTTAGATAGATAGATCGATTGACGAATAGATAAATAGATAGATTGATTAATAGAAAGTTAGTTAGAGAAAAAGATTGATAGATAAAATGATAGATAGACATATTTATAGAGTGGTCGATAAAAAGATAGTTATACATATAGATAAATAAATAAATAGATAGATAAACAGATAGACAAATTGATTGGCAAATAGATAGATAGATACATACATAGATAGACAAATATATATATATATATATAAAGATAGATATATGGTTAGATTAGACAAATAGATAAACAAAAAGATAAATAGATAGTTAGACAGATAGATACATAAATAAATAGACAGATTATTAGATAGACAGACAAATAGATAGATAGAAAGTATAATATATATATATTCACATATAGGTAAATAGATTTAAAGAGAGATAAACAGATAGATAGATAGATAAATAAATAAATAAATGGATAGAAAGCTAGATAGAGGAATAAAAAAATACATATAAACAGAAAGAATTAATGAAATATAGATAGATAGAAAGAAAGACATATAGATAGATATATAGATAGACGGAAAGATAGACATATTTATAGGCAGATAGATAGAATAGAAAGATAAAAGATATATAGACTGACAAATATATAGATAGATGGATAAGATTATATAAATATATATATAAATATATAAATATATATATATATAGACAAATTGATACATAAATAGAGAGATAGAAAGATAGATAAAAAGACAAACAAAGAGACATATTGGTAGATAGGCAGATAGAAAGAAAGAAAAATAGATAGGACAGATAGCCAGATAGAGATATAGAGAAATAGATAGATAGATATATAGATAGATAGAGATAAAGATAGAGAAATATATAGATAGATGGATAGATAGATAAATATAATGAAAGAAATATAGATAGACAAATAGACATATAGATAGAAAGTCAGATTAGATGGACAAATATATAGATAGATAGATAGATAGATCAATAGGCAAATAGATAGATAGACAGATAGATGGATATGTAGATAGATAGACTGAAAGATAGACAAACAGATAGATAGATAGATAGATACATATATAAACATACAGATAGACAGATGGATATGTAAAATGATAGACTGAAAGATAGACAATAGATACAAAGATAGATAGATACAATATAGACATACATATAGACAGATAGATAGGCAAATAGAAAAACAAAGATATATACAATTTGATAAATAGATACATAGATAGAAAGTTAGATAGATAGATAAATAGATTAACTGATAGATAGATAGATAAACAAATGGATAGATAGATAGATATATAGATAGAAAGATAGAAGATAAATATATAAAAAAATAAATAGACAGAAATATATAAAATAGATAGACAGATAGATAAATAGATAGATAGATAGATCGATAGACAAATAGATATACATATAGATAGACAAATAGTTAAACAGATAGATTGACAGATAGATATACAAATAGATACATAGGCAGACAGACAAATAGAAAGATAGATAGATATATAGATAGATTGATTGATAGATAAAAAGATAGATAGAAAAATAGACATAGATAGACCAATATTAATATATATAGACATACATATAGATATACAGAAAGATAAATCAATTGATAGAAAGATAGATAGAAAGATAGATAGATAGATAGATAGACATATAGATAGACAAATAGATTGATAGATTTATAGATATTTAGATAGATAATCTGATAAATAGATAGATAGATAGATAGTCAAAAAGATAGATAAATAGATAGATTGAGAGATTGAAACAAAGACAAAAAGATTGATATAAAGATAGATAAATAGACAGACAAATAGATAGATAGATTAATAGATAGATAGACAAACAAAAAGATAGACAGATAGATAAATAGATATATTGTGTGATAGAAGATTGTTAAATAGATAGATAGACAAATAAATAGATAGTTTTATAGATAGATCAGATAGTTAGACAGATTGATAAATAGATAGATATATAGATAGATAAATATATAGATAGATAAATAGATAAACAAATAAATAGAAATATATATATAAATATATTTATATAGATATAGATACATAATTATATAGATAGATTGATAGATAGTTATATAGATAGATAAAAAGATAATTATACAGATAGATAGACACATAGATACATAGATAGATAGATAGATAGATAGATAGTCATATACATAGAAATATAGGTATATAGATAGATAGATAGATAGACATATAGATCGATAGATAGATAGATAGATAGATAGATAAACTATCAGATAGATAGAAAGATAGGTACTTAGATAGACAAATATATAGACAGATAGATATAGAGATTAATAGATAAATTGATAGATAGATTGATAATTAGATTGATAGATAGAATTATAGACACTTTGATAGATAGACTGATAGATAGATAGAAAGATATAAAGATAGACAGATAGATAAATAAATAAATAAATAAATAGATAAATAGATAGTTATAAAGATAGATATAATGATAAAATGATAGAAAGATAGTTAGAAAGATATATAGACAAATATATATACATATTTATAGAGAGATCGATAGATAGATTATTAGACTGATGATAGAAAGATAGTTAGATAGATATATAGTGAAATCTATAGACATATTTATAGACGGATCGATAAACAAATTGATAGACAGATAGTAATACAGACAGATAGTAATACAGATAGATAAATAGCTAGATAGAAAGATAGAAAGATGAAAAAAAAGAAAGATAGAAAGATAGATAGATAGACAGATATATAAACAAATAGATAGATGGATAGATATACAGATAGATTGCTATATAGATAGAAAAATCATTATACAAATAGAAAGATAGATAGATAGATAGACAGATAGAGAAGTAGATAGATAAATATATAGATATTTAGATAGATAGATAGTTTGAAAGATTGTTAAACAAAAAGATAGTCAAATAAATAGAAATATTTATAAACCGATCAAGAGATAGATAGTTAGACAAATATATAAATATATAGTAAGATAGTTAGACAAATATATAAATATATTGAGAGATATATTGAAAGATAGATAGATATACATTTAGATAGTTATATATATGCAAAAAAGTTAGACAAATAGATAGATTGATTGATAGTTAGGTAGATATATATATATAGAGATATATATATATATATATATATATATCTATATATATAGACAGATAGACAGATAAATAGATAGTCATATAGATAGTTAGATAGATAGATAAATTGACAGAAATATAGCCAGATATATACTTTGATAGTTAGATAGATAGAAACAAAATAGAGAGGTAGATAGACATATAGAATGGTAGATAATTAGATTGATATATAGACTGATATGTAGACATATATATAGACAAATAGAAAAACAAAATGATAGAAATATAGATATACAAATAGATAGATAGATTGATAGTAATATTTACAGATAGATTGACAAATAGATATATAGATTGATATATAGATAAACATATAAATAGACAAATAGACATATAGATAAATAGATAGATAGATAAATAAAAATATTGATACATAGAAAGATAAATAGAAAGATATATAGATAAATAGAATAATAGGTAGATAGATAGACAGATAGATAGACAGGTAAAAGTCAGATAGATTGTTAGATAGATAAATACATAGATAGATAGATATACAGATAGATATGAAATTGATACACAAATAGATAGAGAGATTAATAGATTTATAGATAAATGGATAGATAGATAGATAGATAATTAATAGATAGATATACAGATAGAAAGAAAGATAGATAGATAGATCGAAAGATAGAAAGATAGACATATAGATAGAAAGACAGATAGTTAGTTAGTTAGATTGTTAGAAAGATATACAAAAAATTAGATAGATAGATATATAGATAGCTAGATAGATGGACAAATAGATATGTAGATATCTAGACAGACATACTAATAGATAGATATCTATATTTAAAGATAGTTAGAAAAAATGTTTGATAGATATATAGATAAATTAATTGACATATTATAAACAGGTCAATAGACAAATATTTAGACAGATTAATAAATAGATAGATAAATAAATAGATAGATAGACAGATAGATAGAATGATTGATATATAAATATATAGACAGAAAGATTGATAGATTGACATATTAACAAATACTTGTACATATAAATAGATAGACATATAGATAGACTGATTGATAGACTGATCGATAGACAGATAGCTAGAACCATAGGTATACATATAGATAGAAAGATTAGTAGATAGATAAATGGATATATAGATAGATGGATAGATAGTAAGATAGTTGGATAAATATATGGAAAGACAGACAGAGATATAGACAAATAGATAGAAAGATAGATATATAGTCTGATAGAAAGAAATAAATGTAGATAGATAAAAAAAAGACATATAGATAGATAGTCAAATTAATAGAGTATTTGATAGAAAGATTGATAATAAGATTGATACATAGATTGATAGACAAATTGATAGACATATTAATAGATAGATAATAGATATATACATAGATAGATATATAGATAGACAAATAGATAGATAGATAGATAGACAAATAGATAGATAGATAATAAGATAGATATTCAAATAGATATATAGATAGATAGATAGATAAAAATATACTTAGACTGATATATAGAAAAATATATAAACATATTTATAGGGAGATTGATAGATAGATATTTAGAAAAATAGATAGAAAGATAGTTTGATAGATATATAGACAAATATATAGAGATATTTTTAGACAGATCTATAAACATATCGATATACAGACAGTTAGATAGGTAGATAAATAGATAGATAGATAGATAGATAGATAAACAGATAGATAGACTAATAGAGAGATAGATAGATATATAGAAAGATAGTTTTATAGATAGGCAAATAATTAGACAAACAAATATATAAATAGATAGATAGACATATAGATAGTGAGAAGGATAGATAAATATATAGATAGATAGTTAGTTAGAAAGATATTTAGACAAGTATCTATTTAAAAGCTTGTTAGAAAGAAACAAAATAATTAGAAATATATATAGATAGATTGATTGACACATAGATAGAGAAATTGATAAATATATATTTAGACACATAGATACAGAAATCAATAAATAGATATTTAGACAAATAGATATCAAAATAGATAGAAAGTCTGATAGATAGACAGATAGATGCATAGATAGTTAGTTAGATGGATAGATAGATAGATAGACAGATAGATATACAATCAGATATATAGATAGATATATATTTAAATAGTCTTATATATATACATATTGATAGACAAAGTAATATAAATATTAATAGATAGATTGATAGGCAGATTAATAGATTGATTGATAGATAGATTAATAGACAGATTAAATGACATATTGATAGACAATTACATATACATATCGATATATATATGTGCATAGATAGATAGATAGATAGATATACAAATTATTAGATAGATTGATAGCCAGATTGATAGAAAGATATATAGACATATTGATATATAGATAGATAGATATATAGACAGATATTTAGGTAGATAGATTTTAAAATAGATAGATAGATAGATAAATAGATAGATAGATAAATAGATCGATAGATATATAGTTAGCAAGATAGACATATAGATAAAGAGATATATAGATAGATAGATAGTTAGTTAGTCAGAAAGATATATAGATAGATAGACAGATAGATAGACATATAGATAAATATAAAAATAAATTGATAAATAGATAGACAGAAAAATATATTTGATAGATATACAAATCGGTAGACAAATAGATAGACATATTAACAAAAATATAGATAAATTGATAGATAGATAGATAGATAGTCAAATAGACATACAAATAGATAGATATATATACAGACATATAGATAGACACATAGATAGATAGGGAAATAGATTGATAGATAGATAGGGAAACAGATTGATAGATAGATAGATAGGGAAACAAATAGATAGATAGATAGACAAAGACATAAACAGATAAATAGATAGGCAGATAAATAGAAAAATAGATATACAAATAGATAGATAGACATATAGACAACCATATATATAGATAAATAGATATATAGATAGAAAGAGGGATAGACTCACAAATTGATAAATAGATTGATATATATATAGAAAGATAGATTTACATATAGATAGACAGATAGATAATAAATAGATATATAGATAAATAGATAGATTAATAGTTAGATAGATATATAGATAGAAAGTAAAATAGATATATAGACATATTATAGATGGATAGATAGAAAGATTGATCTATAGAGTGATCAAACGATAGATCGACAGATTGAAATATAGATAGATAGATAGAAAAAAAAAAATAGATAGATAGATTATTAGATAGATAAATAGATAAACAAATAGATATACAGATTGATAGATTTATAAATAGGTTGATAGATATAAACAAAGATAAAAAGATAGATAGATAGATGACAGATATATAGACATATATAGATAGATATACAGATAGATAGATAGATAGATAAATTTATAGATAGATAGATTAATAGATTGATAGATAGATAGGTAGATTAATAAATATATTGATAGATAGATAGATAGATAGATAGATATATAGATAGACATATAGATTTATTTATTTATTTATTTATTGAAATATTGTTAGACTGATATATAGAAAAATAAATATACAGATTTAAATATAGTTACATTGACAGATAGTTAGATTTATAAATAGATAGATTGATTGATTGATAGGTAGATAAATAGACAAATACATAGATTGATAGAGAGACAGGTATATAGATAAACAAATAGATAGTCACATAAATAGACAAATCAATAGATATACACATTGATAGATAGATACAAAGATAAATAGATAGATAGAAAGATGGTTAGATGGATATATAGATAAATAGATAGATAATTAAATAAATATATTGATGGATAGATAAATAGATAAATAGTCAGAAAGTTAGTTAGTTAGTTAGACAGTAAAATAAACAAATAGAAATACAAATAGATAGTCAAATTGATAGTCTGATTTATAATCAGATTGATAATTAGATTTATTGATATAATGAGAGACAGGTTGATTGACAGATATATAGACCAATAGATAGATAGATAGACACATAAATATATAGATTGATAGATAGATAGTAAATTAAATAGAAATATTTTTAGATTGATTGATAGATTGATAGATAGATAGTTAGATGGATATATAAATAGATCTATAGATACATAGATAGATATATAAATATACAGATAGATAGTTAGATAGATGGGCAAATAGTTAGATAGATAAATAGATAGATAGATAAACAGATAAATATATACATAGTTAGTTAGTTAGAAAGATAGATAGACATAGAGCTAAATTGATTGATAGATAACTAGACAGATAAATAGAGAGATAGATAGATAGATAGATAGATAGATAGATAGACAAATAGATAGATGAATAGATAGATAAAAAGATAGACAGATAGATAGTTAGTTAGTAAGATAGTCATATAGACATAAAGATAGGCAGATAAATAGACAAATAAATATACATATAGATATACAGATAGGTAGACATATAAATAGATTACAAGATAGTTAGATTGATATATTGATTTATAGACTGATTGATATATAGATTGATAGACATATTGATTGATAGATTGATAGATAAATTTAAAGATAGATTTATATATAAATTAATATACAGATTTATAAATAGTTTGATAGATTCATTAATAGATAGATAGATTGATTGATTGATAACAAGAATGATAGACAGAGAGATATAGAGATTGATATACATATAGATACATAGACAAATAGATAGATAAATATATAGACATATAGTTAAATTGATAGATTAACTAATAGATAGATTTTTAGATAGATAGAAAGATAAATAAATAGATAGATAGATTGATTGATTGATAAATAGATAAATAGACACAAAGATAGATAGATAGATAGATACACAGACAGATCAATAGTAATAAAGTTAAATAGATAGATAGACATGTAAATATTAGATAAATATATATAAATATAGATAGATAGCTAGACAAATATATATAATGATATATAAATGATAAATAGATAGAGAGACAAACAAATAGACAAAGATATAGAAAAATAGATAAAAATGTGGAGAAAAAGATAGATAGATAGACAGATTGATATCCATATAGATATAGATATATAGACAAATAGATAGACAGACATATAGGTAGTTAGATAAATAGAATGATACATAGACATATAAACAGACATATAGATAGATCGATAAATAGATAGATAGATAGATAGATAGAAAGTCTGACAGACAGATTAATAGATAGATACACATATAGATAGATAAACATACAAATAGTCAGATAGAAAGATAGATATACATACATATAGATAGATAGATAGATAAATAGATAGATAGACAGATAGATTGATTGATAGATAGATTTAACAGATAGAAAGATACATAGACAAATAGGTAGATTGATAGAAAGACATATAGATAGATGGATTGATAGATAGATTGATAGACAGATAAATAGATAGATTGATAGAAAGGTTGATAGACATATTGAAAAATAGTTAGATAGATAAGTAGATTGATTGGAAGATAGAAAGATAAATATATACATAGAGAGATAGATACATAAATTTTACATAGATAGATAGAAAAATAGATAGAGAGATAGATAGACAAATAGATAGACACTTAGACAAATAGATAGATAGACATATATATAGACTGATAAATTGGCAAATTGATAGAAATATAGATAGATAGATAGGTAGACAAATAGATAGGTAGGTAGATAGATAGATAGATAGATAGAATGATAGATATACAGAATGATAGACAGATAGATAGATAAATAGATTGATTGTCATATAGATATAGATAAATATATAGATAGATAGACATATATACAGATAGATAGATAGATAGATAGACATATATACAGATAGATAGATAGACATATAGACATAAAATACAGAGATAGATAAATATAAATATATAAATAAATAAATAAATATATATATATATATATATATATATATATATATATAGATAAATATACAAATAGATTGACTGATAGAAAGATATAAAGATAAATAAATATACAGAGAAATAGACAGACAAATAAATACATAAATAGAAATACAAATAGAAAGATACATAGATAGCTGGATAGATAGATGGATATATATATATATTGATAGATTGTTGTATAGATAGAAAAATAGATAGATGGATCGAAAAATCAATAGATAAATAGATACATTATCAGATAGGTAAATGGACAGATATAAGGATAGATAGATTGATAAATAGACTAAAAAATTGGCAGATATATACACTAATAGATAGATGGACAGATAGACATATAGATATACTAATAGATAAACAAATCAATAGAAAGATAGATAGATAAATAGACATATAGATAGGCAGATCGATAGATATACAATTTGGTAGACAAATTAATAGGCAAATAGATAGATAGATATATAGATTTATAATTAGATAGATAGATAGTCAGATAAATAGAGAGATCAATAGATAAGTAGTTAGATAGATAAATAGACAAATAAATAGACATATAGTGAGACAGATATATAACAAATTGATAGACTGATCATTAGACAGATACTTAGATAGATAGATAAATAGATAGATAGATAGATATTAAGATAAAGATAGACGGATAGATAGATAGACAGATATATAGAAAAATAAAAAAAATAAAGATAGACGGATTGATAAATAGATAGATAGAAAAATGGATAGACATATATATAAATATATAGATAAACAGATACCTAAATAGATATATAAATAGATAAATAGATAGATACACTTATATATAGATAGATAGAGAAATAGATATTAAGATTATTAGACTAATATATATATAAATATATATATAGAAAAAAAGATATATAGATAGACAAATAGATAGACTAATAGATAAACAAATAGTTACATACTACAAGAAATATCATAAATTGCAAAAGAATTTTTCTAGCCCTTTAGGCTTTTTCATCACTAAAATAGAATAATGACGAATTAACGATGGGAATTATCCCAAGCTAATGTACTCATTACAAAATATTAACAATAAAAAAAAATTTTAGCAAATTTTATAATGATAAAAATTACCTAGCTAATTATATTTTTTTCCTTGCTAATTTTAATCTTAATTAGGAATAATAATTAATAATTTTCAACTAAATAGGCATAAAATTTCATTACATATTTTTAATATTTTATGTTAAATTAAATTAAAACATATACTTTGAACCATTTTTTATAATTAATAAAAACCAAAAACAATTTATAAATAATTATGATACAAAAGATATTTGGTTAAAACAAAAACTTAACATAGGTATATAATCATTTAAAACTAAATCATCATCTTCATCATTAGCTTGTTAATTTGTGTATGACTCTCCTACGTGGGTACTCTGCTTGATTTTGGTGTGCTATCTTTCTCCTCAAGGCTGCTAACTATGACTCCATATAGGTCATCTACTATTGCATTCCATTCTTCATTTCTTTCATCTCATCATATACTTCTTTAATTTTCTTGCATATACATCAATTTAAACTTAAATGATACGAATGATGGCAACTAAATAATTTAGCAAAAATTATAGATATGACCATCACTTATATAGCATTTACCAATATGCATGATGAATTTTGACTGAGAGAATTATGGAATTTTTCGGTACATATATAGCATTTACCAATCATTGTGCATAATTTCATCCATAAACAAATATTGACGCAGGCAATAATATTGATGCTATCTGTTATGTCTTTTCTTCCTACAATATCAACATTATATAAATAATATTTTGTATTTACATATTCATAAGATACCATAACTCTCCTAATTGACACCGAGAGTAGACCAGTGTCACTGACAAATACACACCAAACTTTCTGTAAACTATTTTAGCTTCTCCTCCTTTTATGCTATTGTGCATGCCTAGTTTGCACAGTATGAGTTAGGATTTGGTACATAGTAAGGGGCAAAAAATTGATAATTTATGCAACCCTCAATTGAAATGAAACAACTAGTGATACTAGGGCACAATGGGCACCTTTATTTTCTTCAAAAAAATAGTTACAGCGTAGCTAGCACCAAAGGTAGTGCACATGAGCACTATTCTATTTTAGTGCACATGTAGACAACGTTGTTATAGAGTACATGTTCTATCTCTAAAAACATTCAAATATACTCACAAAAATAAAAGATTTTGTAGATTATACGATGGATCAATTATAGCAAAAAAAGGCATAATTAACTTCCAGATTTTCTGTAATGGGAGAAACATGTAGATGGCTATGAAGCCATTTTTTATTTGTCATGTGCTACAAATGGTTGATTGACCCACTTTTAAATAAATTCCCTTGCTTTAAATCTGTTACTTATAATTCATGCCTAACAATCTAGAAAGGGAATCTCACTTCATATATACATGTATGTGTATATATGAATATGTATATGTCTATATTTATATATATACATATCTATGTGTACATATGTATATATGCCTACCTATATATGTGTGTGTGGAATGCCTATTAAGACATTTCTAGTGATGATCTATATATATGTATGCATGTATGTACATGTGTATCTGTGAATTTGTAGATGTGCATCCGTATATATGATATTTCCACACAAAAACACACACATATATACATATGTATCTTAGTGAGTATAAATGTATTTATCTATGCATGTCAAACACATATATGTGCTTTGTGCAAGTGTATGTAAATTCGCACACATGCACACATGCATGTGTATTGGGTGTTAGGATATCTACAAAATAGTAATAAAATAGTATTGTAAGTAGTACAAACAAGTTTAAGAAATCAACAAAATAAAAGTAAGCATCTACAAACATCATCATCAATAGCAAAACTCAGTTTCAACATTAATGGCAACAACTATATAAATTTCCTGAAACTCAAGTTCTTGTTGTTGGGAATATTATTGTTCATTATGTATCTTCGACAATTTATTTTGTAGATTCCCACATGATGACTATAAACAAGATATTGAGAAATTATCTATAATCAAAAAAAACTCCATGATTCTCACTCTGCATTGTCTCCCTTGTTCTTTATCCATCTACAACCCTAATTTAGCACTTTTTAATTTATATTTTAAGGTGAGTTGGTCTTGCTCATAATCTTGAGTCTAACATAGCTATTCATGGACTGATTCTAGATGAAAATCTATATTTTAATTTCAAACCAATATGTAGGATGAATACTAATTGAAAGAATTATGGAGTTTTGCAGCATATATATAGCATTTACCAATCATTCTGCAAAATTTCATCTATGCAACAAATATTGTATTTCCAACATACTATTTTAGAACATGGAAGAAATAAAATAATTAGCCAGTAGCTGTTGGAATCATCAACCAAAGAGAATCCAATAATAGATTACTAACCACTGCCAAAGCCATATGGCTCATCATGACAATGAAGCCTATATTTCATCTGGGCACTGGAGAGCCCACCTAGGCACTGGAGCCGTGGCACCATGAGGAGCACTTACACTAACCTCAACATCACCATCAGCTATTAGCCCTTTGCTCAACTTTCATCTACCTTCAATTATGATTAGTTACAGCGCATACTTCATTAACAAGATTATCAAAATGACCATAATCTAGAAGTAAAGTGAACTCGCCATAGCTCATATTGATGAGATTACATTTATGCTGCATAAATAAGGTGGCAGCGTGGCATGTGCCATGTGACAATGTGTGCAATGGGTGCGTGTGTGGAAAGGTACTGGGCAGTTATATGCATGTAGTGTGGCATGCTTTGTGAGGCAGTGTGGGAAGCGACTGCATGTAGTGTGTTATGGTAGTGTGTAAAATAAATATAGTGCAAAAAAATTTTTAAAAAGAATAATAAATTATTTAGTGTGTGTATTATATGTTGGCTAATATATATATTTTGGCTGCACTTTGTGTTGGCTCGCTTAAAAGGAAGTTACCTGGCTTTCTTCTAGTCACATCTGGCTATCCTTTTTTTAGTGTAGGCTCAAACTGCATCAATTTTAAGGCTTAAACAGCACAACACAAATACAAAAACTTTCATTTCGCAGTTGAAACATTTCAAAAAAAAAAATCAAAATCAAAATCAAAATCAAAATCAAAAGCAAAATCAAAAACCAAAACCCGCATGAACATTTGACACTCAAGTCGTCAACTTCCAAAAAAATCTCTTGCAAAGGACAAAACCAGAATCAAGGAAAATGATGCCACCTAAAAATCTCTTCCTATTTAGCTACACATAGGCAAAAATAATGTTCCCGCAAGTTGCTCATTATTCCTTCTTCAAGAAGTGAGGAGATAAGAGCTTTGAGACTGAAAATCCGATAAAAGACTTGCATTTATGTAGCTCTTTAAACTTCATCATATATTATTTTCTACTTATCTGATAGATCCATTTAAAAAACAAGAACATTTAATGATTAATTGAAATTGAAGAATAACACCATGGATTCAGATCGGGGGAGGGCGAAGATGATGGAAGTTTGCATACCTATAGATTATTTCTTGTTATATAGTCCCACATCTTCTTTACAACATCAGAATGAGATTATGCATATTCACATATACTAATAAATTTAATGAGAGCATCTAAAAGATAAACAGGAATCCAGAAATCCAAAAGTTCTAAAATAAATAACAAAAACCAAAAACAATTCAGAAATAATTCTGATACAAAAGTTACATGGTTAAACCAAAAACATAACATAGTTTCAACAATAATTAAAACAAAATCATGATCATAATTAGCTGCTGCATTTGCTAAATTACAGATTCCTAGCATTTCAAATATAGACTAATTAGAGATACAACAAATTATAGACATCAATAAATACCTAATAAATACAAAGGGTGTAAACTAATTAATTTAGAAAAAATTATAGATATGACCATCACTTGTATAATATTTTCCGATTAAATATTTAAATTAAAGCTACATTATGGCAAGAGTAGCTGGAGAGGCCATTTTTTCACAATGCCCAAATAGTATGTGTGACAAAAATATGGCATTAAATCAAAGTCAAAATTTTGAAAGTCATTATTAAATGATGTGTTTCATCTTGTTTTATTTTTTGTTTTGATTTAGTTGTACAATATTATATTTGAAAATTTCTAATTTTTAGTATATGTGACAAAAAAAAGGCATGTTTTTTGTGTACAGAAGAAATTTATCTTAATAATTTAGTAATTTACATAAAGATTATTTACATATACATCAATTCATACCTAAATAATGCGAAGGAAGGGAGCTTATTAATTTAGCAAAAATTATAGATATGACCATCACTTATATATTTTTTCCAATTACATATTTTAAAATAAAACTACATTATGGCAAGAGTGGCCTGAGAGGTCTTTTTTTCACAATGCCTAAATAGTCTGTGTGACAAACAAATGGCATTAGATCATAGTCAAAATTTTGAAAGTCATTATTAAATGACATGTTTCATCTTATTTTATTTTTTTGTTTTCATTTAGATGTATAATATTATTTTTGATAATTTCTAATTTTTAGTATATGTGACAAACAAAATGGCAAGTTTTTTGTGTACAATAGAAATTTATCCAAATAATTTAGTAATTTACATAAAGATTATTTACATACACATCAATTCATACCTAAACAATACGAATGAAGGGAACTTCTTAATTTAGTAAAAATTATAGATATGACTATCACTTATATACTTTTTCCAATTAGATATTAAACTGATAGATTAATTTTTTGTATTGGAAAAGCCTATATTCATTTTCTATGATGGTTGTTTGATTACATTATATGTTATTTTTAATTTAATATTTTATGAGCTGACATAACGCTTCAAAATATTATTTAATATATTAAAAAATAAAAAATAGCTTCATTTTGATAAGAGTAGCCCAAGAGGGGTGCTCTTGCCAATTTCTAATTTTTTGCATATGTGACAAATAAATTGGCAAGTTTTTTGTGTATAGAAGTATATTAGTACGCATGTTTCATGGTAAAAAATTAAAAATATACATGTAAATCAAACATTGACTACACTAATTAAGCAACTTCACATGCACCACACATCTACTACTTAGGATATATATATACTGTATGCATATTTTTTTTAAGAAAACAGAATGGTTTACTCTATTACTAATCAGATTATCTTTCATATTACGTATGCGAACATTATATAATGATGGAATAATTACTTATTATAAATTTATACATGAAATAAGTCACCATGCATGGGTAGTGTGCTTTGAGAATGCATGGTATCTTGTTCTTCTTTGAAATTCAAATATTAAATAAGACATCAAACTAACAATTCACAATCAATTAATTCAAATATTATTTCCAGTTGGTACCCACCTTTTTGCCAAAAATAATGATCTACATGATATTTGTCAAAAATAAATACAATTATTATTATAGATAATAAAGTATCTCAACTTATCTAAACTCAACTCAACTATATTCCTAAAAGTCATTGTGAAAATAAATAAATTTTTACTCATACAAATTTGACATTGAGAATATATAATTCTAAAATATATTTTTTTGTGATAGGTCTCACAATATATCATACAAACATCTCTAATACTAGGATTCAATATTCTAGATCTGAATAGAAATGAATGACTAAGAAAAAATAATCTCTAATACCACTATCACATACTTACACACACTTCATTGAGGCCATCTTTGGATGAAGTTTTTTCAAACACAATCTCTGATACCATATAAAAATCTACTAAAAATTAATTCAAACAAAATGTTAGAAAGAAAAAAAAATACAAATATACTCAATCAACAAACTATAAAAACCTAATGTATATATAAATCAAAAAATTTACATGGATATATCATATGTTGGTTACTTTAACTACTAAGTAAAAATAATTTTAACAAAATAAAATTGTTATACTAATTATTATATATTTACATGAATATATTTAACCTCAAAATATTACTTTTTTGATACATATTATATTTTAAAATACAATTCTACAAAATTTAGACCTTATTTCCTTGAGCATGTAACGAACCACAAAATTTGTTATACTAGAATATACATAACCTCGAAATAATATAATTAAAAAGAATAAAAATTTTATTGAACTATTAAAAAACTTTTTATAGGAACCAAATGTTTCAAGAAAAATTTGAAATATATAATTCTAATTATAAATTACTAGATAAATTATATCTCTGACCAATTAGATATAAATTTTGAAATATATAAATTTTTGAATATTTGAAAGTACCTATTTTGCAAAATAACTTTTTTAGACATGAGAAAATAATATTTAATATCATTGAGTATGCATTCAATAAAATATTTGAGTACTAAAAAAATATTTGTTACTCTCCAATTACAAATATAGACAATATTAGTGTTAAAGTTATATTCTTTAAGATGATGGGGTTTTAAGATTATATTTTAATTATTAATGTTGATGAACAATTGAAGACTTATTCATTGAAAATTAGATATAAATGCTTCTACATGTTATCTAAAAAATTGTGTATTTCCATTCTTAGCATCTTTCAAAGTTATTACATCACATTATCAAAAATTTTAAATCTCTATAAATCTTTATATTTTTCCAATAATATTGTAAAATGTTAAGATTTGTACTAATTAAAATGAAGAAATTTCTAATAAAAAAGTTTTTTACCCATCAATTTCTCTCTAGGTATTATTCTTATTCAATCAAATTTATTGAGTTCAAATAGTCATGGAATTCAAGAGCAAGATATCTTTCATATTAGAAAAAATATGATGAAAAAACATTTTATTCAAACCATTGATAATTCTTTTGTAGAGATTAAATGATCATGAAGATGATTTTGTTAAATTTAATTTTTCAATTATTCTCTGAATGATATAACAAAGTTATACTAGATATCCTATCAAAGAGATTTTATCTTACTCTAAATTTCCTATTTAATGAAATTCAGGATACCATAATTTTTTTTCAACATACCTTTGCATTATGACTAACAACATATCATATGAGAAGAAATGCATGACCTTCATTCTATCTATATACTATTATTCTTAAGAAGCTATCACAAGTGATTTATTTGTTAAATTTAAATAAAAATAATAATTCTTCTAAAAAAACTTGAGAATGAAAAACTCATAAAACACCCACCCAATTTTCATGAAGGTGCCAAAATGGATTTTATTGAGCTAAAGTAGTCTTTGAGAACTTAGTTTTATAATTTTTTATTCAATTATAACTTATTTTTTCTTACAAAAATATATTTCAAACATCTCTCTTTTATTGGAGTTCTCATGTTAGAATAATTTTTTTATTTATTCATATTGATCATTATTATTAATAAATGATCACGTGGTAAATAACCACATTAAAAATGTGATGAATGATAAAAATCATATCACTCAATGTCCCTTATAAATTTAATTTGTAAGTATATAAACAAACTTTATAAAGATCATTATTACCATCATTATATTATATCATGTTATTTCATAAATATTATATTATTATTACTATATATGAAATAATTTTTTTCTGATATAATTTCAAATAAAATACCTTGTAAGTCATAGGTACTTTCTTGAAATTATAATTATAGGTCATCAAAATATAATTTTATTTTGACAAAAAAATGTTATAAATATTTTTGCAAAATAAAACTCTTAGATAGTACATTAAATTCACTATCAAACAATTATTATCAAATATTTTATATTATCAAAATAATAAGTTATTTTTGAGAGTATACTCGATAGTTACATATGAACATTATTCTTTAAAAAATTTAATATTTAATGAAATCTCTAATACTCCATATTTCTTTTAGAGATTATACTAATACTCATGAGATTGATTATTCAAATTATAGTTTGATATCAAGCGCCAAAGAAAAAAAAATTATTATAAATTATTATATTTGTTTTATAAATAATTGTATCTCTTAAAAAAATAAAAGATAAAAAATAATTCTATGATTTTGTGCAAAGATAAATTGTCACGTCATAAATACTCTAACTTATAAGCTTTTTTGAATTATATATTTGATTAGAGAGAGTGAATTTTCAATTTCTTTAAAAAAATTATTCTTTATTATGACAATGATGGAATCATACACATAGTTTCCAATGGCATTTTCTATGAAAAAATAAAACATATAGATATTAATTTTCAATTCATTAAAAAATACAAAATAAAATAGGTTGAGTATTATTGTTCATACTTGTATTCAAGATCAGGCTCAAACATTTTTACTAAGCACTATAATGATCACCATTTTTTTTGAGTTGAGTATATATAATATATTATATATTCATATACCAGCTTGATAAGATTCGATGAGATCATGACATGATATTTCTATCATACTATGTATCAATTATTAAAAAGAGTATTTTTATCAATCACATATATTTTTTTAATGAACACATGACACCCCAAGTTGGTAATTTATTAATGCTTGTCTTTTACCACAAAAAAATGGAGAAACTAATTGGCATTTTTAAATGATCAAGACAGACAACTAGAAAAACTGAGTTCATGTTTTTGGGCAAAACTTACATATCAAAGAGCTTTCCACCAATGCCTGTGTTGAAAATTAGAACATAGAAATCGATCCACTGTTCATTAAATCATCCAACATATCGAGTTGGAGTATTAACTTGACCTGCTTAGGTGAATGTTTGGGAACTCGGCCATGTTTTACCAAAAAAATGGAACAAAAAAATTCTACAGTGAAATTGAAGGAGTGAAACCTGACTACCCAGAAAGCTGACCTGTTTAGTTATGTTATTCTTGTTAATTTTATAAACACTCTTTTTATATTCCACCTCAGACAAGAGCAAACAAATCAAAGATTCACATTGTGTTCCACTCATCGAATTACCAACAAACACATTCCTCTTATTCCTCAAACTTTCTAAAATATCTTGCACATCTAACCTTGGAATATGATAGTCTGTAGGTTTCCATCTCCACCTAAGATACTGCCAATCCTTCCTTACATTTCCCGACAATTAAATCTCTGCATTAAAAAAGGGCATTCTGAAGCATTGTGAAGAGGATAGCTATTATCTACGATCCAATTTCCATTAAAGTGACAATTCCCCAAAGAATCATTATATTTTGAAACCAAAAGCTCATGTTGTCCAAGTGTCAGGCTCATTAGGACATAAATATAGCTCCCACGAATAGCAACTGAAATAGAGACACATGGTCCTATCACAACAAGTACACAAAACCTTTAAAAGATTGAACTTGATTGCTATTGCACTTTCAAAGTTGCAATGGTCGAAGATTTAGGGCTAATACTCACTATTCCACTTTGATTGAATAATTTTCTCTTGCCAAAGGTATTCGCCGTCTCATCACATGATAGTGCTATTATTCTTCAGGATGCACATACACAGAGACGAAAATAATCGAAGATTACTATCATTAAAGATATCTCAAGTACAGAATTGGTTTGAATCAAAAAATGCTTATCTAACCATGAACAAATGACATACCAACTTGATGAGATAATTCAAATGGATTGATCCATTCTAAGAAATAAATCAAAGAAAGATTTGCTCGCATTTAACACTTGGAGAAATATTTGATGGTTATCATTTAGGGCACCTTGATAATGCGAAAAATTGGAAGAAACAAGGCACAATCATTGATGGAGAAGGAATTTTTAAGAAGTCACATGTACTCCTGCATATCTATACATGAAGCATAATGGGACGATATCGAAGTGAGTCGTGATAGAGGTGACGGGGAATGGAGAGCCAGGAGAATGGAGACCAGGATCGACCCTACGACACTGAGGGATTCATGATTCACAGTTAAGAAAACTAGCTTCCAGGCACCAGAATCCAGCACCACAATTCAACAAAATTTACTTATTTTTTTCTGAATCAATATGTAAAATAGCTTCAAATTTAAAATATTTAATTAAAAAATTCTAATACTATTTAAGTTTTTAAAAAATAGCAACAAAACTAAAAATATATTGATGCTCTTAAATGAAATTACCCCTTTAATAATGTTATGTCAACATTAAAAAATAAAAAAAAAGAAGAGTGTATTGATTATACCACATATCATATACTATAGTCATCATGTTTTGTTATATAAACATTATAAATATGTTTAGAAAAAATAAAAAAATAAAAAGAATAAAAAAAATAAAAAAATAAAAAGAATAAAAAAATAAAAAAAATAAAAAAAATAAAAAAATAAAAAAATAAAAATAATAAAAAAAATATAAAAAATATAAAAAATATAAAAAATATAAAAAATATAAAAAATATAAAAAATATAAAAAATATAAAAAATGTAAAAAATATAAAAAATATAAAAAATGTAAAAAATAAAAAAAATAAAAAAATAAATAAATAGATAAATAAATAGACAAATAAATAAATAGATAGATTGATTGATAGTCAAATAGATAGATAAATAGATAGATAGATAGATAGAGAATAGATAGATAGAGAATAGATAGATATATAGAGAGATAAATAGATAGAGAAATATATAGACAACATACAGACAGACAGATGGATAGATATACAAATAAATAGAAAGATAGATAGAGAGAAAGATAGACACATAGATTGATAAAAAGATAGATTAATAGTTAGATATATAAATAGATAAATAGATAAATGGATAGCGAGTTATAATAATATATAGATAAACATATAGATAGATAAATGGATTGATAAAGAGAGAGACAAATAGATATACAAATATATAGACAAATAAATAGATAGATAGATAGACACATAGATAGATAGATTATAGACAAATAGATATAATATAGATAGAGAGATAGATAGACATATAGATAGACAAATATATAGACAGATATATAGATTGATATATATATATATATATAGACAAATAGATAGATAACTAAAGAGATAGATAGACAAATTGATAGATAAATATATTAAAAGATGGATGGATAGATAGATAGACAGACAAATAAATAGATAAATCAATAAATAGATAGGTTAATAGATAGACAAATAGATAAATAGATAGAAATAGAACAGATAGATAGATTGATAGACAAATAAATATACAAATATATAGACACATAGATAGATAGATAGATAGATAGACAAATAAATAAAAAATTAAATAAATAGATATATAGATAGATAGATAGATAGATATTAGAGAGATAGATAGATAGATAGATAGATAAATAGACAAGTAGATAGATAGATCGACATATAGATAGAAAGATAGATAGAGATATAGATAGACATATAGATAAATAGATAGATATATTGACAAATAGATAGGTTGACAGACAGGTAGATAGACAAACAGACAGATAGATAGATACACATATAAATATAAAGATAAATTGTTAGTTAGAAAGATATATAGACATATAGATAGATTGATTGATAGAAAGATATATGGATAGATAGTTAGATAGATATATAAACAAATAAATAGATAGATAGAAAGATAGATAGATAGACATAAAGATAGACAAATAGTTTAATTGATATATAGACAGATAGATTGACATATATATAGATAGATAGACATATGTTTAGATAGATAGGTAGACACATATATAGATAGATCGATAGAAAGATATACAGATAGAGAGATAGATAAATAGATTTATTGAAAGAAAAATATATAGATAGATAGATAGATACACAGACAAATAGATAGATAGATAGAAAAATTGATAGAAACATAGATAGAAAGATAGATAGATAGTCAAATTAGTAGTAACATTGATAAATTGAAATACAGATTGATATATAGATTAATAGATAGATTGATATATATATATATATATATATATAGACAAGTATATAGAGAAATACCTAAACAAATAGATATATAGATAAAAATTTAGATAGACAAATAGATAGATAGATAGTCATATAGAAAGTCAAATAGATAGACAAATATATAAATAGATAGATAGTAAAATATACAGATAGATAGACAAATAAAATAGAGTAATAGAGAGAGATAGATAGATATATAGATAGATAGATTGAAATATAGATAGACATGTAGATAGAAATATAGATAATAGATAGATTGAAAGATCTTTAAAAAGAAATAATGATAGATAGATAAATAAATAGATATATAGATAGATAGATAGATAAATAGATAGATAGATAGAGAGATATATAGATAGATAGCTAGACAAACAAACAAATAGATAGATAAATAGTTATACTTATAAATAGATATACATATCGACAGACATATTGATAGATAGATAGATATTAGACAGAAAGACAAACAGATAGATAGATAGATCGACATATAAATAGATAGATAGATAGATAAATAGACATGTAGATAGATAGCTATATTGACATATAGATAGAAAGATAGATTGAGATATAGATAGACAGATAGTTAAATAGATACATTGATTGACAGATAGATAGGTAGACAGATAGACAAACAGACAGATAGATAGATACACTTATAAATATAAAGATAAATTGTTAGTTAGAAAGATATATAGACATATAGATAGATTGATTGATGGAAAGATTGATGGATAGATAGTTAGATAGATAGATAAACATATAAATAGATAGATAGATAGATAGATAGACATAAAGATATACAAATAGTTTAATTGATAGATAGACAAATAGATTGACATATTTATAGATAGATAGACATATATTTAGATAGATAAGTAGACATATATATAGGTAGATCGATACATAGATAGACAGATAGAGAGATAGATAAATAGATAAATACATTAATAGATTAATTGAAAGGAAAATATATAGATAGATAGATAGACATACAAATAGATAGATAGATAGATAAATAGAAAGATAGATAGTCAGATTAATAGTAACATAGATAAATAGATTAATAGATAGATTGATAGATAAATTGAAATACAAATTGATATATAGATTAATTGATAGATTGATAGATAGAGAGATATATATATATATATATATAGACAAATATATAGACAAAAATCTAAACAAATAGATATATAGATAGAAATATAGATAGACAGATAGATGGATAGATAGATAGATAAATACATAGTCAAATAGATAGAAAAATATATAAATAGATAGATAGATAGTAAGATAGACAGATAGATAAACAAATAAAATAGAGTAATAGAGAAAGATAGATAGATATTTAGATATATTGATTGAATTATAGATAGACACGTTGATAGAAATATAGATAATAGATAGATTGAATGTTTTAAGATAGAAATAATGATAGATAGATAAATAAATAAATATATAGATAGATAGATAAATAGATAGATAGAGGGATATATAGATAGATAGCTAGAGAAACAGACAAATAGATAGATAGATAGATAGACTATTAGATTTATAAATAGATAGACATATAAACAGACACATAGATAGATAGATATATAGACAAATATATAGTTAGATATATAGATATATAGATAATTAAATAGATTAATAGTTAAATAAAGAGATAGATAGACAAACTAATAAATCGATAGATAGATATATAGATTAACACATATATAGACCTACTGATAGAAATATAGATATATCTAGATAGAATGATATATAGACATATATATAGACAGATATATTGACAAATAGATAGATAGATAGATGGATAGTGTTGTATATATATTTTGTTTTGATAAGCTACTTTGTATAACTAAAATGTTTTCTATTTTAATATTTTTATAAGTGCATGAAATAAAATATTCAATGGTTGTGAATGCAACAATAACACAATAATGGGGGTCCCACTACATGTTCAGTGGGCCAAAGAAATTTTAGGAGGATAAACCTGTCCATCCAAGTGATCCAACCCACTCTATTATTGATATATATTGTTTTTATTACTATTTTTGTGCTGTTGTAATTTTTGCTTGTAGAACTATTCATCTCCGTTTTCTCCTTTCACAATGATTTTCATCGTTAGTACTGCCATCAAATCTGTAAGACTTGTTTTAGTTATAATCTATAAACGCATATGAATTTTCTGGTGGCTGTAGCTAGTCGTTCTGAATGACTAGTGAACCACATTAATTTTCGTGTTTCTATTATTGTTTGATTTTGTTTCTCATGGGTTGTTGGATTGTTGTTGTGGATATATATTTTATTGTTCACTTCTTCATCTTCTTCTAATCAATGAAATTACAAATGTTGGAAGCAATATTACCCAACTGATAGTTAAATAGATAGATAGACAAATATATATGGACAGATGGATAGATAGTTAGATAGATAGTTAGATTGATAGATTTATAGATAGATAGATAGTCAGATAAATATGCAGATGGATAAAAAGATAGATAGATAGGTAGATTTACAATTAATTCGATAAATAGATAGACAGACATACAGACATATAAATAAATAGATAGATAGACAAATAGTTTGAAAAATAAATAGATACATAGGCAGATAGATAGACAAACATACATACAGACATACAGATAAATAGGTAGATAAATAGAAAGATAGAATGATAGATAGATAGACAGATAGATAAAAAGAAAGAAAGATAGATTGATTGATTGATAGATAGATATACAGATAGATCAAAAGATAGATAGATAAATAGATAGATAGATAGATACACAAATAGATAGATAAATAAATAAATAGATAAATAGAGAGATAGAGAGATAGATAGACATATAGATGGACAAATAAACATATATATAGATAGATAGATAGATAAAAAGTTAGATCGATACATTTATAAATAGATTGATTGATTGATAGACAAATCAATAGATAGATAGATATATAGATCGCTAGATATATAGATAGTTAGATAGGCAGATAGATAGACAAATAGATAGAAAGATAGATTAATTGATTGATAGATAGATTGATTGATAGATAAATAAATAGATAGATAGACAAATTGATAGACAAATAGATAGATAGATAGAAAGATTGACAGATAGACAAATAGATAGATAGATAGACAAATAGGTATATAGTTAAATTGATTGATTGATTTACAGATTGATAAACTTAATGATAGAGAGATTGATATACATATTTATAGACAAATTGATAGATAGATAGACATATCTATAGACAAATTGATATTCAGATTTATAGATGAATAGACAAACATATAGATCGATTGATAGAAAGATAGATAGAAAAATGGATAGATAGTGGGATAAATAGAAGGAAAAATAAATGGATAGGTAGATAAATAGATAGATGGATAATTGATAGAGAGATAGATGGATAGCTAGATGGATAAATCAATAGTTAGATAGACAGATAGATAGAAAGATAGATAGACATATATATATATATATATAGATAAATAGATATATACATAGATTGATAGATATAAAGATAGATATAAAGAAAGATATATAGACATATATGTAGATGCATAGATTGATTGATAGATAGACAGATATAGATAGATTCATAGATAAACAGACAGATAGCTAGCTAGATAGATAAACAAATATATAGACATATAGATACACAGATAGATAAACATATAGATAGACATATTTATAGATAGATCGATAGATAGATAGTTATAGAGATAGATATACAAATAGATAGAGAGATACATAAAAAGTTACATAGACAGATAGATATATAGATTGATAAACATATAGATAGATAGATAGTTAGACAGACATATATATAGTTAGACAAACAGATAGATTGATAGATAGATAGATAGATTGACAGATAATTAGACAAATAGATTTACAGATAAATAGATAGATTACTAGAGAGTTAGTTAGACAGATAGATTTGAATGTTAGATAGATAGTTCGATAGATAGATAGATTAATAGATAGATAGATTAACATATAGTTAGATATAAATATAGATAGACAAATATATAGATTGATTGATAGACATACAAATAGATATATAGATAGATCTATACATAGATAGATAGATTCATAGATAAATAGACTAATTGATATTTAGATTATAGACATATAGATAGATAGAAAAATATACAGACAAATAGATAGAAAGATAGACAAGAAAATTGACAGATTGTTTAATTCATAGACAGATTGTTTAATTTATAGAATCAATATTCCTTATAAATCTAAAAATACTATACATTATAAATAAAATATATTGCTTCGTAAAATCAATATTCCTTACAAAATTACCTATCTAAAGTAGTTTGTTTTTTTTCAAAAGCCTATATCTCAAATTGTATGTTTCTAAGTACCTTATGAGATATAACATGATTTGGATTTGAAAGATCAAGAAATGAAATACAAGAATGAAGAACATTTTATTTTTCTTTTGTTGACATGGAAGGATTTTCATCCATAACTTCACTATCTTCCTCTTCTTCTTGATCTTGAGACTACGAAAGTTTTATTAAATATTCATCTGAAATTTCTTCATGGGCAACTTGTTGCTCTTCATCGGGTTTTATAAGCTCGTGAACACACATTGGGCGACTAATTGGCAGTTGATTAATTGCATCTTTAATTTCATTTTCTATATCTTGTTCTTCCGAACCTACTTCATTTTTTTGAGTTTCTTTTTCAAAGAGACCTGTGTGCTTAAAGAAATTGGCTATTGTCTTGCTAGAGATGTCATTCCATGCTACCTTAGCCCATTTCATGGCTATTAATTGAGAAACATTGTAGATGTCTACCTTTTGTTGTTCATATCTATCAATTGCATCTTGGAGTTGAAAATGCCTATATCGCCTCTTGAATCCTAGTATTATTCCAGCATCCATTAGTTGAATTTTACAAGTTTTATTAGCTAGAAAAAGAAAAACTTGAACATTTGTAAGAGGTGAATCCCTCACCACATGTGGAGGAGCATTATCTAATAAAAGTAGGACTTTTCTATTAGCATCTTGTTTTTGTTGATCCATCTTTTGTAGCCATTCCCTGAAAATGAGTCCAGTCATCCAAGCTTTTGCATTGCTACGATAATAGAAACCCAATTGCTCTCCACTATTTCTATTAAAAGCACATGGCCTTTGTGCATGGCCAATGATGAGAGATTCTATTTTGTGAGACCCATTTGCATTTGTAGTAAAGACAAAAGTTAGACGTGTTTTATCCTTCTTAGAACCTTCAATTTGATGTCGTGCAATTGTTCGATCAGGTGCCATGTGATAAAAGATTCATGTTTCATCCATGTTGTATATGTCTTGAGTGAATAGCTTTGAAGTTTTTCTTTTATTGTTGGCATATTTCTATCAATAGCATCTAAATTAACAGAGCCACTTTCTCCATATGATTTTTGAGCTTTGAATCCATGGCGAATATTGAACTTTGCATGGCATCCATTTGAAAATTTTAGTGTTCTCTCTCCAAGTTCAAGTTGTCTAGCAAATTGACGAGCCTTTTCTTTGATTAAATCACTTGATAATGACACTTGACGTACTTGGCATTATAAAACCCAATTTGCTAAAACATTATCAAGTTCAGGATGCTTCACAACTCTTTGATGCTTAGATGTAAGTTCAGTTGTGTCCATGCTTTCATATTATTGATGCTTAGCAAGGATGTTGCTGATGGTTCCTTGTGTTGAAACTTTTGAAAGCTTGAATTCTTGAATTGCCCAATTTGCAAGAGCTGATTGTTTGATGGATGGACTTGCTGCTTTATGATGACAAATTTTAAGCTTTTGGTCATTACTCAGCGAAGATGAATGCTTCATTTTGGAAGAAAGAAGAAATAAAAAAAAAGGTTAACTATAACTCAAATGTTGTATGCATTAGCCTTTATAATTCAAGTGAGGAACTTTTGATATTCCACACCTAGAAAACTTTCTTGGAAACATGGTCACGACCTTTGGTATTTCAAAATTTAAGTTGATTAAATTAAGCACAACTTTTAACTTTGAAAATTGACGTTGAATTTATTGAGGCTTGCATGGATTAATCATGCAATATCTTTGATATATATTTTAATTTTTTTTAGTGAAGGTTCTATAAATTAATAACCTCTGTTAATTAATATTTTTGCATGCTACAGACCATATTAATTTAGAGAGGTTCCACAGTATTTATATATTTATGAAATTATTTATTTATAATATCCTATTTTTATAATTATATGAAGAAATGGAATCTTTCAAGGATCACTCATCCATAGATCATGACAAACCATTAAGATACAAAATTACATCAAATATTAAAATAAATAAAATATATATAAATAATTCAGTATAAATTAACAACGAAAATAAACTGAAGCTATGCTAGGGAAAATACCTAGATAAATGCATATATTTTGTGAAAATTATAATTTAAGGACTAATCGGTTGCTAATAATATATAATAGTAAAAAAATTTCTCATGATAATGATTTATTGAGGGATTTTTTGTTAAGCTAATTAACTAGGGAAAATCCATATATAAAGTCTTTGCTAAACTTGCTGTGAATGTTTGTACCAAAATCAATGAAAATATTATCTAGAGATATTTTTAATCAAAAATTTCAATCTCTAATCCATCACACATCCATCGCAAATTTATCATTAAATATAAAATCAATCATCTCTTGCGTTTCCCTAGGTAATCCCTCACAAATTAGCTAGGGATTATATCACTAGCAAAATTTCAAACTAACTAAACAAATAATTTCTTGTAGTGTAGACAAATAGATTTATTTGCAGATAGATATATAGAAAGAGATATATATAGACAAACAAATATATGTATATATATATATATACACACACATATATAGAAAGATAGATAGATAGACAAATATATAGATATATAATTAGACAAATAGATAGATAGATGAAAAGATAGAAATAAAAAAAGACATGTAGATATATAGAAAGATAGATCTCAAATAGATAGATAGATAGATAGATAGAAATGAGATAGAGCAATAGATAGATAGATTAATAGATAGACATATAGATAGACAGATAGATAGATAAATAGATAGAGAGATAGACAGATAGATAGACAGATAAATAGATAGAGAGATAGACAAATAGATAGATAGATAGATAGATAGATAGATAGACAAATAGATAGATAGATAGATAGACAAATAGATAGATATATAAATAGATATAAAGACATATAGATAGAAAGATAAATAATTAATCAGATAGAGAGACAGATAGACAGTGAGATAGACAAACATATAGACATACAGATAGTTAGACAGATAGATAAATAGTTATAAAGATAGATAGACAGAGAGATAGATATACAGATAGTTATAAAGATAGACAGACAGAAAGACAGATAAATAGACAAATAAACATGTAGATAAAAAGACAAAAATAAAAATAGATAGATATGTAGATAAATAAATAGATAGACAAATATATAGATAGTTATATTAATAGATATATAGATGGATAGAAAGATAGATAGATATATAGAAGGATAGATAGACATAGAGAAAGATTGATAGACAGATATATAGATACATAAATTAATAGATAGATAGATGGATAGATAGATATTTAGATAGACAATTCAATAAATATAAATATAAATAGATAGACAAACATGTAGACATAGATACATAGATTGATATATGCATAGATAGGTCGATAAATTGATATCCAAATAAAAAGATAGACAAATAGATAGATAGATAGATTGATTGATTAATAGATAGATAGATATATTGTCACATAGATAGATAGATAGATAGACAGACAGGCAGATAGATAGATATATATATAGAAAGAAAGAAAGATAGATAGATAGACACATAGATAGATAGATGGACAGACAGATAGATAGCTAGATAGATAGATAAATAGATAAACAATTAGATACTTAAATAGATATATATATATATATATATTGAAAGACAAAAATATAGACATTTAGATAGACAAATAGATAGATAGATACTTAGATAGATAGATAGGTTAGATAGATAGATAAATAGATAGATAAATAGATAGATAAATAAATAGATAGATAGACGGATAGATAGACCGATGGTAAGATAGTTTGATAGTAGATAGATAGATAGGTAGGTAGATAGATAGATGGATAAATTGTTAGACAAATGGATAAAAAGATTGATTGATTGATTGGCAAAAAGATAGATATATAGATAGATAGGCATATAGAGAGACATATAGATAGACAAATAGATAGATAGACAGATAGATTGATTTATTTATTAATAGATAAAGAGATAGATCAATAAATAGATAAATATACAGATCGATAAATAGATAGATAGATAGATAAAAAGATAGATATTTAAATTGAAAGATACACATATCGATAGACAAATCAATAAACAAATAATTATATCTGGTAGATAAATAGATAGATAGATAAATAGACAAGTAAATACTTAGATAGATATAAAGTTCGATAGTCACAAAGATAGACTTATATAAAAAAGATAGATAAACAAATAGATAGATTGATATATAGACATATAGATAAAAAAATAGATAGGTAGATTGATAAATACACTTATAGATAGATAGATAAAGAAAAAGGTAGATACATTAATAGTTAGAAAGATAGACAAATAGATATATAAATATATATATAAAGATATATAGTCAAATAGATAGAAAGATAGAAAAACAGACACACATATAGATAGCTAGATAGATAGATAAAATGATAGATAGATAGATAGATAGATTGATAGATTGATAGATTGATAGATAGGTATATAGATAGATAGATAGATAAACAAATAGATAAATCGATAGATAGATAGATAGATAGATAGACAAAAATATAGACATTTAGATAGACAGATAGATAGAAAGAAAGAAATATAGATAAATAAAGAAATAGGTAGACAAATAGATAGATTGCTAGATTGATGGATAGTTAGTTAGATAGATAGATAAATATATAGATAAATATATAGAAAGATAGACAAAAGATATATAAATATATAGAAAGATATATAGTCAAAAAGATAGAAAGATAGATAGATAGAATGACACACATATAGATAGATAGATTGATAGATAGATATATAGATATATAGATAGATAAATAGATAGTTAAATAGAGAGGTATATCGATTTTTTTAAAAGGTTTATTTTATTAAAACTTATACCCTCTCTTTTGGCGGAGGAATACTATTTTTACAAGATATAAAACTACCCTTTGCCCCCTTACACCCTTTTAAATTACAAAAAAGAAATCTCTAAATTCTACCATTCTAGGTACACTTTATGGAAAACATAAGAGATGATCTCTTAATCTTTTAAATGCTGTTTTGTTATGGCATTTTCTTCTTTTCCCAAATCCTTTAGGTGCTAATTGTTCTGTTTTTCTGAAGAGTAAGATACAATTTCTGTTCTTCTTCTCCCCCCTATTCTGATTGCTTGTCCTGCATGCTCTTTAATCCTTTTCCTTCTCACATTTCAACAACTCTTTAACCTTCTCCTTGCTAGCATACAGCCTGCACCAAATACAACAAAACACCAAAAAACCAGCTACCTCTTACCTTATACCTTACCATGCTGTTGCCTTTCCCTAGCTTTCTTTGTACTCCATTTTAAAGCAAGCTTCAGACTTTTTATAAGCATAAACTAACATTTTTATAAACATATACTAACATAACTTCAAATTCACAACTTTTCCAGCTTCCTCCCTCATCCGTAAAACTGTCCATGAATACCTGCAAATCATAACAAACCAGCAAACTACACAGCACATCACAATCATTTCCTTTCCCGGGCAGTCTATCTCTTGCCTTTGCTGTCTTTTTCTGATATATAAGTTGTATTTCTGTAGGATAGAGACAAAAAACCAAACAATATATATATTCTGTTATCCCCTTAAACTTGTGCCCAATTGCATCTCCAAGTTCCTACAAATCCTAACATATGGATAAGCCATTTTATCTAGCTTAGCTATTCCAACGAATTTATTGGGAATATCATTCCCATTAAATTCTTGTGTTCCCCTATGTATACCCTCTTTTGCCAACTTGTCTGCTAATGCATTAACCTCCCTATCGATATGTGAGATTGTGGCCTCCAGCTCTTCCATTAATTCTCTTAGATAGATAGATATATAGATATGTGAGAGGTATATAGATAGATAGACATATAGATAGACATAAAGATACACAAATAGTTAGACAGTAATATAGATAGATAGACATATTGATTGATTAATTGATTGATTGAATAAAGATAGATTGGTTGATTGATAGAAAGATATAGTAGTTAGATAGATAAATAAATAGATAGATAGAGAGATATATTGACATTTAGATAGACAAATAGATAGAAAATTGAAATATAAATAGATAAATAGATAAATAGACAAATAAAAAGTCAGATAGACAAAGAGATACAATGACAGACAGATAGAAAGGTAGATAGACAGATAGATAAATAGACTGATCAATATATAGATAGATAGATAGAGTGATAGACAGATAAATAGATAATCATATTGAGAGACATATTGAAAGATTGATATACAGATAGATAAACTAATAAATAGACAAATAGATAGAAAGATAGATAGCCAGTACGATAAATAGATAGTAAATAGATATATAGATCGTTAAATAGATAGACCAATAATTAGACATATGAATAGATAGAATGATAGATAAATAGATAGATAGATACACTTATAGATATATAGATTAACAAATATAAAGACAAGTTATTAGATAGATAGATAGAAAAATATATAGACAAATAGATAGATAGAAAGGTATATAGACAAATTGGTATATAGTTTTATAGATAGAAAGATAGATAAACAGATATATATACACATACATAGGTAGATAGATAATAAAATAGATAGATAAATAGATATATAAAAAAATATTAAGTTATTATGATAGAAAGATATTTACATGGATAGATAGCAAGATAGAAAAGAAGATAAATAGACAGATAGATTGACAAATATATGGACACATAGATAAACAGATCGAAAGTCAGATGGATAGATAGATAATTAGAAAGACAGATATAAAGATATATAGATAGATATTTAGATTGGTAGATAAAATAAAAGTTAGACATATTAATAGATAGAAGGATAGATAAATAGATAGATAGATATATAGATAGATAGATAGATACATATATAGATAGACAAATATATTGAAAAATAGATAGAAATAACTATAGATAGATAGAAAGATAGATACATAAATAGATAAACAGATATAAATAGATAAATAGATAGACAGATATATAGTCAGATAGATAGATATATATATATATATATATATAGTCAGATTGATAGATAGGAGAGAAGTTAGACAGGTAGATAGATAGAATGAAAAATATATTGATTGTTTGATAGATAGATAAATAAATAGATAGCTAGATAATAGATAGATAGACTTATAAGAGATAGCTAAATAGATTGATAAATAGATAGATAAATAGATAGATAGATAGACTTATAGTTATAAAAACATATATAGACAAATAGATAGTTAGATATATTATCAGATTTATAGATAGATAGTTAGTTAAATAAATAGATAGATAAATAGGAAAATAGATAGTCATATATATAGACATATAGATAGATAGACATATTGAAAGTTAGATAGATAAATAGAAAGCTAGATATATAGATATTTGGATAGATAGAGAGATAGATAAATGGATAAATAGATGAATATATAGAGATATAAATTGACAGATAGATAGACAGTTAAATAGATATACAAATAGATAGATACAAAGTCAGATTGGTAGAATGATTGATAGATATTTTGATAATTAGATAAAAAGATTAATATATAGATCATAGATAGATTATTAGTAAAATTGAAAGATAGATTGATAGACTGATTGATAGACATATAGATAGATTAATTGATAGACAGATAGATAGACATAAAGATATACAGATAGTTAAATAGATATAGAAAAATAGTTAGACATATAGATTGCCAAATATATAGATAGTCAGATAGACATATAGATAGACAAATAGATAGAAAAATAGATAGACAGATAGATAGAAAGAAAAATAGAAAAATAATTAGATAGATAGATGGACAAATACATAGATAGATAGATATGTTGATAGATATGTATATATATAGATAGATACAAAGATATATAGACAAATAGATTGACAAATAGACAGATTGATTGATTGAAAGTTAGATAGACACATAGATAATAGATAAATAGAGAGATAGAAAGAAACCTAGATAGATAAATATATAGATTGATAGACAGATAGATATATAGATAGATAGATAGAGAGATAAATAGAAAGAAAGAAAGATAGATAGATAGATAGATAGATAAAAGGTAGATAGATAAACATATAGATAAAAGGATAGAAAGTGATATAGATAGACAAATAGATAGGCATATAGATAGACAAAGATTTAAACAAATATATAGACATATAAACAGACATATAGATAGATAGATAGATGGAGAGATAAATAGACATATTGATCGACATATTGATAGATAGATAGAAAGATAGACAGACAGATAGATAGATAGATAAATAGATAAATAGATAGATTGATAGAAAGATAAATATAAAGATAAAGATATATAGATAGCTAGATATACACACACACACACACACACACACACACACAAATATATAGTTAGATAGATAGCCAAATAGATAGATAGATACATAGTCAGATAGATATACAAATAAATAGAAAGATAAATAGATAGATAGATAGACAGAT
>JAREIK010003266.1:411261-502973 GCA_029783825.1 Sapria himalayana
AATAGATTGATAAATTAATAGATAGACTAATAGATAGATAAAAAGGTAGATAGACATGAAAATACAAAGTCAAATAAAAAGAATGATAGACAAGCAGATAGACAAATAGAAAGATAGATATAAAGATTGATAGATCGACACTAAGATTGTTGGATAGATAGATGAATAGATAGTTGGATATATAGACGTATAGATAGAAAGATAGATAGACATATAGGTAGATGGATATATAGACGGATAGATAGATAATCAGATAGATATATAAATATATAAATAGATAGATAAATAGACAGATAGATAGTTAGATTGATAGATATATTTATAGATAGATTCATAATTTGATTGATCAATAGATTATAGGCAGATTAATAGACAAATTGATAGATAGATTGTTAGATAAATAGATATACAAATTGATATATAGATAGATTTACTGATAGATATACTGATATATAGACATATATGTATATATATATATATTGATATATATATAGATAGAGAAATAGATAGACATATAGAAAGACATATAGATAGATAGATAGATAAATAGACATATAGATAGATAGATAGATAGAGAGAGATATAGATAGATAATTTCATAGATTATTATATAGTAAGATATACAGATAGATAGATAGATAGATTGTTAGATAGATAGATAGATAAAAAAAATATAGACAGATTCGTAGATAGATTGATAGACAAATATATAGAGAGTTTGATATATAGATGGGTAGATATACAAAAAACTAGAAAGATAGACAGACAGATTGATATACAAATAGTGAGATAGACAAATATACATATATATAAATAGACAAATAGATAGATAGATAGACACATATATAGACAGACTGAAAGATAGATACATAGAAAGAAAGATAGATAAATAGATAGATAAATAAATAGACAGACAGATACATTGACAAACATATAGATAAATAGATAGATAGATAGATAGATACAAAGATAGAAAATTAGATAATTTAATAGACAGACATATATAAAGATTGAATGACATATTGCTAGATTAATAATATGATATATAGACAGATAGACCAATATATAGCCAAGCAGATGGATAGACAAATAGAGAGAGAGAGAGAGAGAAATATTGATAGATAGATAGATAGATAATGAAATAGATATACAGATATATAGTGAGACAGATGGATAGATAGATAAATAGACTGACAGCAAGACAATCATATAGATAAATAGATAGACAGACAAATAAACAAACAGGTTGATAAATAGATAGATAGACTAATAGATAGATAGATAAAAAGGCAGATAGACATGCAAATATAAACTTAGATAAAAAAGATTGATAGACAGGCAGATAAACAAATAGAAAGAAAGATATAAAGATAGATAGATTGACACATAGATTGTTGGATAGATAGATGAATAGATAGTTGGATATATAGATGGATAGATAAATAGATAGATAAACAAATAGATAGATAGATAGACAATCAGATAGATAGATAGATGGAATGATAGATAGATTGATAGACAATCAGATAGATATATGCACATATAAATAGATAGATAGACAAATAAATAGTTATATTAATAGATAGATTCATAATTAGATTGATAGATAGATTATAGGTAGATTGATAGACTAATTGATAGATAGATTGATAAATAAATAGATGTATAGATTAATATATATATATATATATATATACAAATAGATATATGGAAATATAAATATGGAAATATTAGAGGATATATGGAAATTTAAATATACAAATAAATAGACAGATAGATAAAGAGATAGATAGATATATAGATAGATAGTTTGTTAGATAGATAGATTGATTGATTAATTGAAAGATTGATAGATTGATTTATAAATAAATTGATTGATATATTGATAAACAAATTGATATACAGAGCCTTAGATAGACAGATAGATAAATAGATAGATATACAAATAGATAGATAGATAAATATATAGATAGATAAATAAACAAATAGATAGATATATATATAGATAGATAGATAAATAGATAGATTGATAGATATATAGACATATAGATTGACATATAAATAGACAAATTAATAGATAGATAAAAATATAGATAGATTGATAGCCAGATAGATAGATAGATACATAGATAGATAGATTGATAAACAGATATATAGATAGATGATAGATAGATAAATAGATACATAGTTATACAAATTGATAGAAAAATATATAAATAAAGAGCTAGACAAAATATATAAACCGTTAGATAGATAGATAGATAGATAGATAGTCAAATTGATATATAGACAGATAGACATATAGATATATAGATAGGTAGACACGTGGATATATATATATTGATAAATATGTAGATAGGTAGATAAATTGGCACATAGATAGACATATAGATAGACAAATAAATAGATAAATAAATAAGCATATAGATAGATAGATAGATAAAAAGATATATAGATAGTTACATACATTGATTAATAGAATGAAATATTGACAGACAGATATATATATATATATATATATATATATATATATTGATAGATAGATAGATTTACAGATAGATAGACAGATTGGTAGATAGATAGCTAGTTAAATATTTATGGATTAGATATATAGATAGGTTGATAGATAGATAGATTAATAAGAAGATAGATAGAGAGATATATATACAAAAGTGATATAGATAGAGAGACATATGTATAAATAGACAGATATATAGATAGTCACCTATATAGACAGACTAATAATAAATACATAGATAGATAGATAGATAAATTGATAGATAGTCTAATACATACACATACATATAGGTAAATAGAAAGATAGATAGATAGAAAATTAGATAATTAGATAAATAGACATATATAATGATTGATATACCGAATGATAGATAGCCAGATAGACCCACAGGTATATAGACAGACAGACATATAGATATATAAATAGATAGCTAGATAGAAAGAAAGAAAGATAGATAGATATATAGATAAATAGATAGACAAATAGATAAAAAAATATATATATATACACACACACACAAATGGATAAATAGATAGATAGATAGACAGATAGAAAATCAGATAGATAAATAGATAGAAAGATAGATTGACAATAGAGAGATAGTCTAATAGATTGATAGATAAAAAAGGCAGATAGACATGGAAATAGAAAGTCAGATAAAAAGATTGATAGACATGTAGATAGACAAATAGAATGATAGATATAAAGTATATAGATCGACACAGATTGTTGGATTGATAGATGAAAAGATAGTTGGATATATAGATGGATAGATAGATATATAGAAAGATAGATAGATAGATGGATAGATGGATGAATAGATAGATGGATAAATAGTCAATCACATAGATATATACACAGATAATTAGATAAATAGTTAGATTGATAAATAGTTAGATTGATAAATATATTCATAATTAGATTGATAGATAGATTAAAGGCAGATGTAGAGACAATTTCATAGATAGATTGGTAGATAAATAGATATACAGAATGATATACATATACATATACTGATATATATATATATATATATATATATATATATAAACACAGATAGATAGATACATCGATAGTCAGATAGATATATAGAAATATAAATAAGTAGAAAGAAAAATTGATATACACATATAGAAAGAAAGATAGATCAATAGAAAGATAGATATATAAAAAATAGATAGATAGATTTATATATAGATAGATAGATATACAGATAGATAAATTGATATATAGAGTGTTGGAGTGATTGTTAGAAAGAAAAATAAATAGTTAGATAAATAGATAGTCAGATAGATAGATAAATAGACAAATAGATAGATAGATATATATATATATAAATAATTATATAGATAATTAGATAGATAGTTAGTTAGTTAGACAGATAGATAAATATTTAGATAGTTAGATGGAGAGATAGAAAGATAGATAGATAGAAAAATTGATAGATTGAGAGGGAGATAGATAGAAAGATATATAGATTGAAAGGTAGACAAACATATAGTTAAGTTAGATAGATAGATAGTTAGATATATACATAGATAGATAGATAGATATACAAATAGACAGATAGATAAATAGGCATATATATAGATAAAAAGATACACAAATAGATAGACAGATAAAAAAATAGACAGATAGAGAGATAGATAAATATATATATAGACAAATAGACATATTTAGATAGATAGATGGTTTGATATATAGATAAACAAATAGATAGACAGATCGATAGATTGATAGTTAAATATCTAGATATACAAATAGATAGTTAAATATACAATTAGATAGATAGATAGATAGACAGACAGATAGTTAGTTAGTTAGGTATATAGATAGATACATAGATAGATAGATATTTATATATAAAAAGATATAAAATTAGTTAGGCAAATAGATAGATAGATAGACAGATGCCGCCTTCTACTAGTGCTGCCACTACTGCCACCACTACCGCCACTACCACCACTGCCACTACCACCACTGCCATACTGCCACTGCTGCTACTGCCACTACTATAGCTTCTGTCACTACTATCGCTTCTGTCACTTTTTCTATTTCTACCACTAATGCCGCCTCTACTCTGCTGCTGCTTCCACCGCCGCTGCCACTACCACCACTACGACCACTGCTGCCACTGCCACCACTACTACCGCTGATGATAATAAAACTAAAGTGGGCGATGATGCTTGACTAATGAACTTGTGATTGAGTAAGTTATTGAAGAGGCGGCGAGCTGCTTCTCCTAAAATAGGACCCTATATTTCTCCTGGACCAGAATTACATGACACTACATGAGAATCATCATCAATATCATTCTAAGACCTAGTACAATTAGAACAAATCATCATAGAATCTAGAGTAACAAAACTTATTTAAGCATACGTTAGCTTTGTACAATGTGATAATTGCATATCAATACAATTACTAAGATTTTTATGACAAACTTCTATCTGCCTGGCTAGCTTGGACTATAAATATCATCCCAGAGCTTTAAGAAAAGTCTAATATTTAATGCTTTTATTAACTACATCAGTGAGCAATGCACAATGATGACTAGACCAGCCTGAGCAATTATATATTCAAAAGTGTGTCTGTGTGTAAATAGGTGTGTACGTATGATGATATATACATGACTACAAATAAATATATGCACCCACTTATGTATATACTCTGTATATGCGTATGTATATACTATAGTATAAAAGTACATATATACCTGAGTATATACGTACATATATACTGAGAACATATATACTCAGTATATATGAATATAAAATACTTTAGTATTATATGTACGTATATACTAACTATATATGTACATATATACCACATTTGTTGCTATTTCTGCTGCTCCCATTGCCAATGTCACTCCTGCCACTACCACTTATGCCGCTGTCATTACCACTACTGCTACCGGTGCTATCGATGTTGCGGCCGGTGCTGCCATTACTATCGCTACTACCGATGCTACCGCAGCTACTGTGACTACCACTGCCACCATCGCCGCCACCACCGCTACTCTATATAAATGTATACAAAGTTATAAACAATTATATAGAATTGCATATGTGTATACATATATGTATACATCATTAAAAATAAAGTTATATTTATTTATATAGAGTTTTTTATAGTTATACAAATATTTATATATAGTTATACACATATAGTTAAACATTATGATGTATGTTTTTATACATATAATCATAAATATAGTTACATGTGGTTATACATATAGTTACACGTATAGTTTAACTTATATTTATACATGTATGTATATATATTTTTTGATATAATTTCATATATATATACAAATAGTTATGTATAGGTATAGATGTACTAAAATACATTTTTTATACTAATATATAAAAATTTATATTAAATATATGTTGTTAATTATATATTTAAATGTAGTTATGTATAAAGTTTTTAAAGTTATACATATAGTAAGATTGAATTATTTATAGTTATATGTTATTATACATATAATATATATAGTTATTTGAAGGGCAAATTAGAGTGAGTATCTCATATTTTGACTGCTCGCCATAATAAAATTAATAAAAAATAAAAACAATGTGTGAACTAGAAACATGCTAAAATTATAATATTTTATTTCATGCTGATGCATAATGTTCCATGACATGTAGCTTAGATGAAACATGGTGTAAACTAGGAATGTTGATGTGTCAAGTGGTTTGGGCGACATATGCATGACATGATTCATCTATGTTTGGTATAGTATGATTCATCCATGTTTGACTTGGTTCATAGTCATGCCGAGCTAGGTGGGTCTGACCATGCATTGTGTTAGGCTTGGCATGGCTCGTGTGCCTGACATTGTAGCATGACCCATTAGCATAGGGGTTTTAGAAAAAGTACTTATTTTTTTAAAGGTTGTTGTTGCCTTGCCAGCTAAAATATTTATACCCATTATAGGTGAAAATATTTTTTAGCCTTTGGATTGCATTTGACCGCTTATTTGTAAAAATTTGATAGCTTTTGAGTTTCTGCCCTAATATATATGAAATAAAACATTATTTTTAATTAACAAATTTTTCTATAAATATTTAATTGATAAATTTTTATTTTTATTTTTATATTATATTTTTTTTTCTTTTTGTTATTATTATATTCATATTGTATCCTATTTGTGCTATTATGTTAAATAATTTATAATTTTAAATTGTCTCGTATGTCATGTATGTGTTAGTTTCATGAGCAGTTGACTTTCAGGCACAAAAATATGAGGTACATATCTAAAGTATTTATTCACACAAAAACTTAAGGTATACATTGTGATTAGGTTTAAAGATTTAATTTTATTTTGTATATTTTAGATTAATAATTATATTTAAAAAATGTAAATAATTTAAATGTATTATTATTTTTCTACTACTTTCAATTCAATCTCATACATAAAAAAATGATAAATGGTGAATAATAACAATAACTTGACTGAAAGGTTCATATTTGAAACTAGGTTTTCTCTTATAATTTTCCCTCATTTGCCTGAGAAACATAAAAATAAGCAAAATTTAGTAATATGTATGTAATTAACAAAATCAAAAAAAAAAGTTGGAGTGTTGAAGAAGATTTCAGGTAAACATAAATGAGCTATAGGATCTTTGAAGTTGGATCAACATCAGGTTAATTGACCACCTTCATTTATCGCAATGAATTTGTGAGAGAAGATGTGACGAAATTGATTATTAACTCGAGTATTCTGGTTAGATTTTTGGAAGATTCTAAAATAATTTATATTATGCAAATTTACTCTTGATCTACTTATCATAGAATTCTTAGTCTTATGTCAACTAATAGGAATAATAATATAAAATAATTAGTAATTAAGAACTTAGCAAATAGAATGTAGGGTTGTCCTTGAAGTTTGACTTCTAGACTACGCATGAATCATGATGATATTTTATTTGCATGTCTCACCATTATGTCAATTTTTAAGTATAAAATTAATAATTTTTTTTATCTAGCCAGTAAATCAGAAAATTAAGATTAGAGTTGTTGGTCATAAGATTATCTAGCTCTTTGGGAGGTATTATTTGCTCTAAATAAGACACAACTGCATTTGTCATTTTCTCCTAGTATAAACTCTAATTCTTAGGCAGTCAAATATCCTAATTTTTGGATCATCATGATCAAGAAATAGAATATATCCGCGTGGTCTATTGAATCATCTAAACTCAAAGTAAATTTTCTCTCATTGAAAGTTAGACTCTCTTTAGAGTCATTCTGATTTATACTTTTTGATACATATAATGACTCAATCCGAATATTATCATAATTTAAACCAATAAGTTCATTTGTAGCTAATACATGTCCATGTCACTTAACTATAGGTCCAATCCAAGTGGGATAACAGAAGAGTAAGTAAAATATAATGGATCCAAATATGTTTTATGGATTCTTATTCTTCAGACTCGCTAAAAAATAAATATGCTCAAAAAAATAATGTTAGTACTCATTAATATTATATCAAACTTTTATTATAAAATGTGGATCCTTTTTATATACTTAAGTAACTAAGAAAGATTAAACTCAAAGGTTTTGGTTTCATCTTATGTTTTATGGAGATATTATGAAAAAATAAATGTTTTTAAAAATTATGAGGAAAGTTAAATGTCGTATCTCCATTATGCATGATCTAATAGAGTATAATGTAAGAAATAATATAAGAGGGTAACTATTTGATGAGTTAATTTTTGGTTGATTTATAGATTATTTAAAATATTTTAATTAAATATTTATTCTTTCTTTTTAATAATCCTATTTTTGTGAAAGATTGTAACATGAGAAGTCTAATGTATGATTTTATGATTCAAACAGCAAATGTTATAACTGTTTGATACATATATTTTAATATATGATTATTTTTAAAATATTTGTATTAAATTATTTATTTTACTATTTTCAAAATAATGTTAAAAAGTATGATATAAAGTGAAATAGAAATAATTCCTATATGATGCACATGTTTCTTTTTCTTAGTATAAATTCTAAAATATGGGTGGTAAATTATTTAGTTTTCAACTCGTGACTAGGAACTATAGTAAATTACTAGACTATTTATTGTGTCATCTGGACTCAAGGTAAATTACCTCTCAGTGGAAATCTCACTTTATTCATAGTTTATATGATTTATATTTGTCAGAGCAAATGATGATACCATACTCATAGGTGGGTAATCATAATTTGAACCAATAAGTTCATATGTAGCTGGGGGTGATCCTCTCTAGTCTCTTATAATTGGGAATTTAAGTGGGGTTATAGGGGAATGAGTAAAAATAATGAGTTGGATTAAATCTTTCTATTATTATTCTTCTTAAATTCACTAAAAATGAGTTTAGCTTTAAAAATATTTCATCACTTTTTAATAGTATCCTAGACATTAATGAAAAATACTTGTACTTTTGTATATACTAAAATAATCAAGAAAAATAAATAAAATAAATTATTTTAGAATCTCCAGAAAACATGCTAAATAATTTTTATACGATTCAAAATTTGGAAGGACAGTCAAAAATGATTGAAGGATACATAAACACTTACACACACTATCACACATTGTCACATACTTGCACACACACTATCATACACTATCACACACTTCCTCACACAATATCACACACTTGCACACACATTGTCACACACTTGCACATGAATATGTACATATGCGCATGAAATTGCACACATTGTTACACTTTGCACTTTTCACCATCTACATTGATGTAGTTGGCATCGACGTACATCTCATGCAATGGCCATGTGATGGAGAGATTAGAGGGCACACATTATGTGTGCCTTCTTTGGAAAGTGGTATTGTACATGCATGCAATGTTACGCATAGTGCATCTGTGATTGTGATGTTACTATCTACATGCTCTTCTCTCTCTACAAAACATAGTATTTGTGCTCTTTAAGGTATTGGCTTAAATAACATGCTGAAAATAAATTCACAATATCAATACTCCCCATGAAAAATAATGTACAATGATGTATCCTTATATAATGGGCAATATGAATTGGGACAGCTCATATGTCGAGTATTCTCATATGTAATAAAATAAACAACATAAAAAAAAATTGTAAAACTATAAACAAATGGAAACTATAATAACTATTAAAATTAATATATATTAAATAAATAATGTCGATTTTGATTATTTTTTATATATTTGCTCATCTTTGGTATTAGATCTCTCTTTGAAATATTTAGTAAGATATTTTTTTGTCCGTCGGATCTGTGTGAGCAAGTATTCATTCGATGTGATACATTTAGAAGAAAAATGAAAGCTCACTAGAGATAAAATTAGAAAGAAGTTAGGATATTTTATCATATTAATTGATAATTATAGAGGTTTTACTTGTTTTTTTTAATTTTAAATTACATTTTTTTAATTTTAAATTACATTTTTTTATTTTAAATTATATTTTTTTTATTTTCAATCATTTCTAAAAAAGATATAAAATCATCTTAATGAAAATATAAAAAAAAATAGTAGAATTAATAATGTATCAAATAGTTTTCATACTTTATGTATGAATCTTGAGGTTATATACCAGACTTCATGTATGGACACATCATCATGGAATCAGATTTTTAAAAGGATGAATAGATATTTGATTGAGACAACTCAGATTTTTAATCTAAGTATTTTGAAATAGTCTTCCAGAAATGTATTAATCAAATCTATTTTATCAATTGAATATTTTTTTTATCATTTCTTATTATATGATTTTTTAAATCATTTTTTTTTGGAAAAAGAAATTATTTAATATCTTTTAGAGTATTTTGGAGTGTTTGTTTGTTTCATCTTTTTTTTCCTATGACAAGATAAGGTAATACCTAGTACTTTTAGAATTAATTTTCTTGGTTAATCTAGTATCTAAAAAGTATGCTAGTAATTTTAACCAGAATCTAATTGAGTATTAGTAAATTTTGATACTTTTTAAAGCTTGACTCATTTTTAAACAAGCTTAGAACAAGAGTCCAAATAATATATGTGAGTAAATTAATTTTTAGTCTTTCCTATGCCTCCAATGAGGTGGGATGATCACTCATCGGTTTCAATTGAATTTGGTTCACTTTATGATAATATTTATATGAAATCATCATATTGACCAATAAGTATAGATCAAGTTAACTTTAGAAAGAGTGAAGTTTCACAAGAAAATAAATATCTCTCGAGTTCATACAACTTGGTAATCCTTAGATCTACTCTAATTCTGTCTCATGATGATTTAGAGACTACAAGACTTGATTGTACAAAACTTAGAGTTTGTATTGAGAAGGGACACGCATAGCATGTTCAGAGTATCTAAAAGTCTCCCCTATAGCCATGTGTTCTGATCGTCAATTCCGATGGTATTAATCTTCTAATCACTCTTCAAAATAATGTGAAGATTTCTACCCAACATCATATTGTATAGGTATTTTTGTACTGTGATACTCATGTCTCATTCTCAAATATTATCTCATTTAAGATGATATCATGTCTTATGATTACCTCTCTAAGATATGCCAGAGGTGGGTGTTCATTATGAAGACATATCTAGATGAGGAGATAAATTATCATAAGATATGATGTATTGTCAGTAGGCTTGCTCATATGTTGGGCAATAGCACTTCCACGGGTGGTGAGATTAAGGACAGAAAACAACAAAAAACACAGAAACAAGCAATATATATATATCCCAATCCACAAGCATCCACGACAGAATCAAAACGAGAAATCAACACAGAAATAACGTGGTTCGCTAGTCGCTCAGTACGACTAGCTACCTCCACCAGAAAACGCTTATGCGTTACAGATTAAAACCAAGAATATAATGTCTTACAGTATGTAGCACGGAGCTGTCGCGAAATCATGCAGAGAGAAGAAGAGAGGATGATGAACAGTTCAACCGGGTCAAAAAATAGCCGCCCAAAAAAATAAATACAAATCATTTTATACAAAAAATAAACATCCGGTTCATTTAACCGAAGCGGGTCGAATCTTTGAACGGGCCAGGCTCTTCTCCAAAAATTTCGGCCCGCTGACCGGACAGTGGGACCTCCGTTATTGTGCTACTGCTGCATCATCGGGCTTTTAATATTTTCTTTCCTGCACTTACATGAAAATATTAAAACAGATTATTAAGTAAAAACAAATTACATATACAGTAATCTCCACCTTAATTTGTTTTGCATCCAGATAGAGAGACACTCTCTATAAACAATTAGTCCAAAAAAACTACATCTGATTTGATATGTTCAGTAAGTCAAGATAGTGTCTTAACTTATACAGAGTAACAGGTTTGGTAAACATGTCTGCTGGATTATAAGAAGTTGCAATCTTCTTTACTTGTACCCTCTTCTCAGATCGAAGGAAATGATATCGCACATCAATGTGCTTTGTCCTCTCATGGTGCACTTGGTCTTTTGCTAAACAAATAGCACTGAGTTTGTCACAGAAGACTGTTGCAACCTCTTCATAAAGACCAAAGTCCTTGAGGAAACCTTTCAGCCATATCCCTTCCTTCACAGCTTCAGTCAGAGCCATATACTCTGCTTCAGCAGAAGATAAAGTAACAGAAGATTGCAGTGTGGCTTTCCAGCTAACTATAGAACCACATACAGTGAAGACATAACCAGTCATAGACCATCTACTGTCAACATCTCTTGCATAGTCAGAATCAGAATATTTTGCCAGCAAGAGTTCAAATTCATAACCAAATATCAGACCAACATCAGAACTCCCCTTGAGGTACCTAAGTATTTTCTTAACAGCTTTCCAGTGCTCTTGACCTGGGTTTATCATAAACCTACCCACTGCACTTACTGCATGAGCAATATCAGGTCGGGTGCACACCATAAGATACATGAGGCTCCTGACAGCACTAGAATAAGGAACCTTAGACATTTGTTCCTTATCAGATTCAGATTGAGGACAATATTCTAATGTCAGATGGAGATTAGAAGCAAATGGTGTGGATAGAGGCTTACAAGAAGCCATTCCAAATCTAGATAGAAGTTTCTGAATATATTGTTTATGTGAAAGAAACAATTTTCTTTTAATTCTATCTCTGAATATTTCCATACCTAAAATTTGCTTTGCTCCTCCAAGATCTTTTATATCAAATTCAGAGCTGAGGAGATCTTTCAGTTCCTAAATATCAGAGTTATTTCTGGCAGCAATAAGCATATCATCTACATACAATAGCAAGTAGATATATGACTCATCTTTGTTCCTTTTGAAATAAACACAGCAGTCATGGTCACACTTACTGTATTCATGACTAGTCATGAAATAGTCAAATCTCTTGTACCACTGACGGGGAGACTGTTTAAGTCCATAAAGGGACTTCAGAAGATTGCACACATGGGTTTCCTTGCCTGATACCTCAAAACCCTCAGGCTGGCTCATGAAGATCTCTTCATCGAGATCTCCATGAAGAAAAGCAGTTTTGACATCTAGTTGCTCAAGTTCAAGATTCTGATGTGCTACTAATGCTAGAATCACTCTTATTGAGGTATGTCTAACTACAGGAGAGAATATCTCATTGTAGTCAACACCCTCTTTCTGACTGAACCCTCTTGCAACTAGACGTGCCTTAAACTTTATACCACCAGCAATTGAGGCATCTTCTTTCTTCTTGAAAATCCATTTGCAATACACTATTTTTCTTCCCTTTGGTTTAGGTACAATGATCCAGGTACCATTCTTATGAAGAGATTCAATTTCTTCATTCATGGGAACCAACCATGACTCAAACTCAGGACAATTAACAGCATTCCTGAAAAAGGATGGTTCAAGAATATTAATTTCTTCGGCAACTTGTAGGGAAAATCCTACAAACTCATCAAAGCCGAATCTCAGAGGAGGACGCGCATTCACCCTCCTTTGTCTATCCCTTGCAATACAGTAGGGAATAGACTCTTCATGTGCAGTTTCAGGATCAGGTTTAATAACAGATTTAGCATCATTTTCATGATTAACTATCGTTTGTCTAGAAACAACAGGCATCCTTCATGGAGCTACAGATTCAGATTTTAGCTTCACCTTAAGTTCAGCTTGAGGAACATCAGGTAACTGAATAGGACTAGGTACTTTTTTCAGAATGACACTCTCATCGAAGGTAACACTCCTAGAGAGTATAACTCTCTTTTCAGATGGTGACCAGATACGGAATCCTTTGACTCCATCACCATAACCAAAAAATATTTCCTTGTGTGGTCGAGGTTCAAGCTTACCATCATTTACATGATAGTAGGCAATACACCCGAACACCTTTAGATTGGAATAATCTGTAGGTTTACCAGTCCACACTTCAAATGGAATTTTAAAGGTAATTCCACTATGTGGCGATCTATTTATCAGATGGCATGCTATATTAACAGCTTCAGCCCAAAACTCTTTGCCTTAGCCTAATTGAGAGAGCATACATCTAGTTCTCTCCAGAAGAGTTTGGTTTATTCATTCAGCAATGCCATTCTGCTAAGGAGTGTCCCTAACAGTTTTGTGTCTCACAATACCTTTGTCCTTACAAAATTCCTCAAATTCAGACGAACAGAATTCTAGACAATTATCTGTTCGTAACAGTTTAACCTTCTTTTGTGTTTGATTTTCTACTAAGCTAACCCACAGCTTAAACTTTATAAAAGTCTCGGATTTATGTTTCATCATGAATATCCAGGACATTCTGGAGCAATCATCAACTAAACATAAATAAAAACGAGCACCCCCAAGAGATGTGACTCTAGAAGGGCCCCAACAGTCAACATGGATATAATCCAAAATACTATTTGTGCAGTGTATGGCTTTACCGAACTTAGTTCTATGTTTCTTACCAAAAACACAATGATCACAGAAATTTAATTTACTGACTCTATGACCAACAAGAAGATTAAGATCAGAGAGAATTTTCATACATTTCTCTCCCATATGTGCGAGTTGCATATGCCACAGTCTGGTAAGTTTATCTTTGTCTTCAGATGCTGGCTCTCCGGATGTGATAGCAATAGCCCCTGTCACTGTGGAACCTATCAGTGTGTATAGCGTTCCAGTTTTCTACCCCTTCAGTACAACATCATCTCCTCGGTGAATATTCAGTGTTCCCTCTCTACCACTAAATGAATATCACTGATCATTCAGAACACCAAGAGAAATGAGATTCATTATCATCTCAGAGACATATCTCACATTTGAAAGTGAGACAATTTGGCCATCCCAAGTTCTCAGTCTGACTATGCCGATTCCAACCACCTTACATGGTTGGCTGTTCCCCACCACAGCAAGGCCAGCTTCCTTCTTGTCATATTTACTGAACCACTCCAAGTTAGTGCTTATATGGAAGGAAGCACCAGTATCCAGAATCCAAGAATCTGATCTTGCAATCATTGTGGAGATTACCAACACAAGGTCTTCTCCATCATCCAGATCATCAAAAGTCACAGCAGCAGCAGGTGGGGGGTAAGGTTGACCTTGCTGTTCCAGCCTTGCTCTCTTCTTCGGGCACTCAGTTTTCCAATGCCCTTTCTATTTACAGTAGTGACAAATGTCACCCTCCTTTGACCTCTTCTGAATCTTATTTCCCTTCTTCTTGAATGAAACAGGTTGTGGCCTCCTGTTTGTCACCACCAATCCAGCAGGATGTTGTTCAAGTCTTTCAACCACAGCCTTCTGTCTCATCTCTCTGGAGTGTAGGGCAGCCCGAACATCCTCTAGTGTGATCTCCTCCTTTCCCACAATGAGAGATTCAACAAAATTTTCATAGGAAGGAGGAAGAGAAACCAAGAGTAGAAGTGCAGCATCCTCATCATCCACCTTAGCATCCACCCATTTAAGGTCCATGAGGATGTTGTTCAAGTCATCCAGATGCTTCTTCAAAGTGGTTCCCTCTTGCATCCTCGGTGTGAACAGCCTTCTCTTCAACAGAAGCTTGTTCGTCAATGATTTAGTCATGTATAGAGACTCAAGCTTGAGCCACAGTCCTGCAGCAGATTCCTCATCTGCTACCTCAGCAAAGACTTCATCCGACAAGCTCAACAGAATGGTGGAGTGTGCTTTCTCTTCACGTCTCCAAACCTCAACCTCGGTTATTCCAAGAGCAGCGGCAGTGTGTGGACCGAAGCCTTGAACCATAGGACTCCAAATATCGAAGTTTTTCAAATGGACTCGCATTTTAATCTGCCACATACTAAACCCATTTCTGCCGTCGAATTTCTCAATCGTGGTGTTTAGGGTTCCAGCCATTTCAACAGAATATTGCTTGTATAGAAAAATCTCAAACCCTAAATGCACAATTGCTCGAAAAATCCCAAACCAAGCTCTGATACCAACTCAACCCCAGGTTTACACCCATCGAGTGGTCCCTCAGCAACCTGTTTTATGCCCAACAATCTCTACATGGGATAACCTGGCTCCTCAGTCGGACTTGACCAGGACCTGTCAGGGTAAGAGCAGGTGCTTCGAGTGGGAGGGGCAAGGTCACAACTCGAGAACCCCTGATCAGGTTAGCAACCACGGGGGGAGTACATGGAATTATGCTTAACAGGCTCTGATACCAATTGTTGCGCAATCGCGCTTCCACTGGTAGTGAGATTAAGAACAGAAAACAACAGAAAACAGAGAAACAAGCAATATATATATATCCCAATCCACAAACATCCACGACATAATCAAAACGAGAAATCAATACAGAAATAACGTGGTTTGCTAGTCGCTCAGTACTACTAGCTACCTCCACCAGAAAACGCTTATGCATTACAGATTAAAACCAAGAATATAATGTCTTACAGTATGCAGCACGTAGCAGTCACGAAATCGCGCAGAGAGAAGAAGAGAGGATGATGAACAGTTCAACCGGGTCAAAAAATAGCTGCCAGAAAAAATAAATACCAATCATTTTATACAAAAAATAAACATCTGGTTCATTTAACATAAGCGGGTCGGATCATTGAACGGGCCAGGCTCTGCTCCAAAAATTTCGGCCCGCTGACTAGACAGTGGGACCTCCGTTATTATGCTACTGCTATATCCCCGGGCTTTTAATATTTCCTTTCCTGCACTTACATGAAAATATTAAAACAGATTATTAAGTAAAAACAAATTACATATACAGCATCATATATTTTATAATGATTATTAAAATATTTTTCTCTAAACTTGATAAAATAGTCATCATAGAGATTTTTATTTCATTGGTGGCCTCCCACAGTTAGAAATAATCTGCATAGAGATATCCAACAGGCCATGTCAATTGGAATGTCATTTTTAGGCTTAGTCTTGCAATTGTGTCATGCCTAGCATTACATGGCTCTGAAAATGGCAAACTGGTATGGCTTGTCGACTGCCAGGATCATGTCAAGCCAAACCTTGACATGCTTGCACACAATGCATGCAACTAAACTAAATTCATTCCAATCTAGCATGTATTCATTTTAGGCTAGCATGACTGCATGAATTCATTCTAGACTAGTAGGGGTTCATTATAGGCTAGCTTGATTCATTTTGAGTTGGCCCAGGTTCATTCTAGACTAGCCCAAGTTCATTCTAGCCTAGCTTGGAATAAGGGTGTCAAATGAGTCGGGTGGCCCGGGAATGACCCAGATCAGTAGTGCCTGGCCTAGCATGGCACGGTCCAGAACCGTGCCTCGGGCCGAGCCACCCCAAGGCATGGTTTGTGGCCTGCTGGGCCGGCATGAGTCATGCCTCGTGTCGGTGCCAACACATGGTAAACCTTAATGGGCAATTTTATTATTTTTTTTAAATTTGACCACCCCATCATGGGCCGGTCTATTTTTAAAAAACATTCGGTCACATGATTACTTTTTTTCTAGTTTTCCTCTCTGTCATTCGGCATGGTGAGCACGTCCGTACATTTTATCGTGCCTATCAGGCTGCTATGCCTGGCATGGAATGGGATTGTAACCATGCCGTGCACGGCATGGCCATTCTAAGAAAACGTGGGTCATGCCTGCACGGCATGACCCGCTTCACACCTCTAGCTCGGATTCATTCCAAGCTAGCTTGGATTCATTTTAGACAAGCTCGAGGTCATTCTAGGATAGCACGAGTTCATTCTAGGCTAGCTCAGGTTCATTTTAAGCTAACTCGGATTCATTCCATGCTAGAGTTCCATGCTAGCCTAGATTTGTTCCAAGCTAGCTTGCATTCTTTCCAAGCTAACCTCGGTTTATTCCAGAATTGCCTGCATTCAATTCAGACTAGAGGTGTTAAATAGGTCATCACATGCTGGCATATTCATTCATTCACAACATAGCATGGTGGCATTGTCCACCAGCCCAGCAAGGAACGATGAGTACAGCAAAGTGAACTACCATGTCCGATTGTGTTGAACAGCAATGATGCACAGAAGACAGAAGATTTTAAAGTTTTAAATAATCTAATTTTTTTTATTTTGAATTTTAATTAACTTGTGATTTTAAAATTGTTAATATTTTGAAAATTTTGCATTAGTTTATTCATTGTTATTCTAAATAATAAAAGTTAAATCGTGGTTACTTTCTAGTTAGGAGATAAAATCATAATTTTTTTAGATTCAATAATTTTGGAAGTAGAAGAGAGAGATTAGAGAGAGAGAGAGAGAATGATGTTTAAAATACATTTAATTACTCGATATGATATATTTTCCAAAAAGAAGAAGAGGTCTTTGTGATAATCATCATCACGTGTTTCAGGCCATTGGATTGGAATTTTCTTGTCCTAGTGGACTTCTTTGATTCACTGCCCACTGGTTCCCACAGATGACATATCAGACATTGTTAGCACTTAGCACGGTGATTGTAACATGTGTAATAACTTTAACTGATTTGTTTTATCAACTATATTTTATAATTGTCGCCATTGATATTAATGTGTTCCATAAACTTAAATGATATTAGATTATCTTTGTTACATTGTAAAAGTTTTTTTTTGCTTTGTTTTTATTTTTTTTTGTTCTTCAAAAACTTCTCCCTCAATTCTTCCTCAACAAAAACATTGAAAAAGTGCTATTAAAAAATTAGGTTCTTTTTAAGTCATCTTTTTTACTACAACGAACAAGAAAACAATTCATCACATACACTTGTGGTGTATGTGTGTTTGTGTGTGGGTGTGTGTGCGCGTGTGTGTGCGCATGTATTTCTTATGAAAGTTTTGAAACTTGAAAATAATACTCAATTCACTTAGGTAGATATTTTGATGGAAAGAAATATGGATATATATATATATATATATATATGCTTACTTACATGCATGCATATGTGTGTGTGTGTGTCTGTGATTCTCATAGATTTAAGGAGTAATTATGTGTAAATATAAATATAAAGTGCATATATATTTTGTAAGAGTTGTGTTTTACAAAGAGAATATTTTTTAAAATATATATATGAAGTGAAAATGTTAATAAATCATGTGGGTAATAATAAATGGGAAATTTATACTTGGTTTGGGAAAATGAATAATTAATGTTTAATGGTACTAAGTTTAACAATTTTTTTTGTCCCACTCAAACCTAGCTCATCTTATCTTTTGGGTCATTTATAAATTTTGAGGGTCTAGGGTCGAAGAAGGTAAGATACTCGTACTAACAATATTGTGTCACAACTAATATAAAAAAAATAATGTTTTCATATCCCAAATAGAAATTATATTTGTTTTTTAAATTAAAAAAATTGATATTTCTTACAACAAATTGAAAAAATAATAATATCTTGGTGTATTGAAAATAATCAACCTGATTATATCATTTGTCATAATATGTATGTATGTATGTATGTAACTAAAAAAATCGGTAACCCTCTTTTAAAAAAATATATAAAAGAAAGACTATGGGTAAAGGGTTAGATCAATATATATATTGTGTTTGTGTGTGCATATTTATTTATATATATAATTTATATATACATATATATACGATAGATCTATATGCATATAGAGTGTGTGTGTGTGTGTGTATATGAGCAATATATATCAAAAAATAAAAACCATCCAGAAACAAAGTAATAGGGCATACTTTTCTTTTGATACCCGACTAGAGTTCTTCAAACTTATGAAAAAGATGGAGATGGAATCATAGGCACTAGCATGGAAAGATTAGTGCGCATAGTTTTGTGTTGCGTATGATTATTGTTGAGCAATCACATGAGTTATATGTGAATTGCATTACATGATCAGAATCAAATTAATGAAATGACTTACCGATAAAAGACGACTTCGTTCTGATTAATCTCTTTCTGATCGACATCACTACCATGCACATTGCGGAGAGAGAAGTTTTGTCTTCTAGATGCCCCCTCAAGAATCAAAGCCTGTTGGAGTCTGGTGAGGGTTTATAGATAAGATGAGATAAACTATAGAAGCAAACACCGAGCCTCTTGGAGATGCTCTTAAGCGTATGTTAGAGTTGAAATCCATATATTTGTAAACTTCATTTTTCTATACATACATGTATAAAAAATTAACTATATAAAACTAAATAAACAATAAATAATTATATTTACATAAAGACTAATTTTTCAATTCATTTATTTATACATATATGTTAGAGTTGAATTGATGATAAATCTCTTTCTGATATATTTTCAAAGATTTACTTATATTTACATAAAGACTCTTTTTTTTCAATTCAGTTTTTTATACATAAAGATTCATTTTTCAATTAAATTTAGGATTTACATATAGTTATATATTTTTATACATCTATATTTATTACATATTTTTAGATTTGCATATATGTATAGATAGCTAAATAAATAATAAATAATTATAATACATTAAGACTCATTTTTTTATTTATTAGCAAAATATTTTCAACATAGCTCATGTCTGTGTAGCAAGGTACACATTAAAAACAAATACCTTGTATATTTTTATTATAAAATTAATTAAACAATAAATATATAAACAACTTCAAAAAAAAGATGTTTATCTTTATAACTAGAAAAAAAATCAAATGGCTATAAAATTTACAAACTTCATATAGCAAGACACACATGAAAAGATGATTGGTCTTCAAGCCACACTCCAAAGTGTTATAAAACACTCTTTATGTTAAACAATATAAATATAAATATAAATATAGATATAAATAAATAAATATATATATATATATATATATATATATATTACTGTTATAAATTTTTAAGAATTCATATTAATTTTTATAAAAATTATATGGAATTATTTTAAAGGCATAAAATTTTATATTATTTGATATCATTTGTAATTTTAAAAATTTTAAAAATTATTTAAAGTGAGAAGATATTATAATTTTTATTTTAATAAAGACTAAATATAAAAAGCTAATAGTAAAAATATTACTCAATTGTTTAATTCTTATAAATTTTAGCAAGGGAAAATATCTATGTATTTATTTTTAAATATTAATTTATTTTCTTTAAAATTTAATAAAAAAAATTTAAATTTTTATTATAATTAAAGATTTTCAATTTGTAAAATATCGATAAAAATTAGTATACTTATTGAATTAATTATTTAATGTTACTTTAATACAAATTATTAAGTTTCTTATTGAAACATTTTAGATAAATTTTTTGTATAATTTTTTTAAAAAATAATACATCATAAAATAGTTATTTTAGTCCTTATTAATATAATTGTTTTTTATATTTTTATATTTTTTTATTTTTATATTTTTATATTTTTATATTTTTTAAATTATTTATTTATAATATCCTTTTTTTATAATTTTACGAGGAGAATGTTTCTTTTAAGGACCACTCATCTATAGACCATTAACAAACATTTAATAAACAAAATTAAATAAAATATTAAAAGTAATAATAAATTAAAAAAAATAAATAATTAAATATTGGCTAGTGAAATTACATCACTAAATTCATCCCTATGTGTGGGATTTAATTAGCTAAGGAAGTTATGTCACTAAATTTGTTGCTATATTCCAGATTTAATTATCTAGGGAAGTTTCGTCACTAAATCCATCGATATATTCTAGATTTAATTAGTTAGGGAACTTCTGTCACTAAAATTCATCGCTATATTTAAGATGGAATTGGCTAGGGAAATTCTGTCACTAAAATATGTCACTATTTTCAGTATGTAATTAGCTAGAGAAATTCTGTCGTTAAATTTGTCGCTATATTTCGAGATGTAATTAGCTAGGGAAATTTCGTCGATAAAATTCATCGCTATGTTCCAGAAGTAATTAGCTAGGGAATTTCGTCGCTGAAATCTATCGCTATGTTCTGGATGTAATTAGCTAGGCAAATTCCATTGCTAAATCCGTAGCTAAATTCTAGATTTTATTAGCTAGAAAAATTCCGTCGCTAAATCCATCGCTATATTCAGGATTTTATTAGCTAGGAAAATTCCGTCGCTAAATCCATTGCTTAATTCCCCGCTTTTCTAGAGTGAAATTTATGAAAAATATTTCGTCACTAATCCATCGCTAATCTTTCTCTAAATTCCCCTCTTTTCTTGAGCGGAATTTACAAAAAATATTCTGTCACTAATCCATTGCAAATTTTTAATTCAATGAAAAATCATAAATCCCTTGTTATTCGCTAGCTAATCCCTTGCAATTTAGCTAGGGATTGATCCCTATCTAAAATTTTCTAGCTAAATGAACATTTTCTTGTAGTGTTACATCTACACGAACATGAACAAAAATATTATTATATAGATTGAAAATTGATTGATATATAGATATAACTATATATTGACAAATAGATAGACATTTAGATAGTTATATTAATATATGGATAGAAAAATAGATAGATAGTTAGATATAAAGAAAAATAGATAGGAAGATAGATAGATAGAGAAATAGATAGATAGAAAGATAGATAGATGGATAGATAGATAGAAATATAGATAGAAAGATAGATAGATAGATAGATAGATAGATAGACTGATAGATAGACAGACAGATAGATTGATTAATAGATAGACATATAGATTGATAGATGATAAAAAGATATATGGACATGTAGATAGATATTAAGATAGACAGAAATATATACACATAGTTACACACATATATAGATAGAGAGATAGATTGAAAGGTAGATTGACTGATAGATAGATAGAAAAATAGATAAAAAGATAGAGAAAAACATAGATCAATAGATAGATAGACAATTATATAGACAGATAGATAGACAGATAGATAGATAAATAGAAAGTCAGATAAATAGATAATAGATAGATAGATAGACAAGTAGATATGGAGATAGAAAGATTGATAGATAGATAGATATATAGATAGACAAATAGATAGAAAGAGAGTTTGACAAATAGATAGATAGACAAATTCACACACAAATAGATAGAAAGATAAATAAATATTTATATAGACAGACACACAAAATGATAAATAGTTTGATACACATATTGATAAACACATATATAAATAAATTAATAGCGAGATAGATAGACAGATAGATAGATATATAAATATACATATAGATAGACATATAGATAGATATATAGATATATATATATATATATATATATATATATATATATATATATTCATAGATAGATAGATAGATAGATAAAATGATATTAAGATTGATAAGCATATTGATAAAATGATATTAAGATTGATAAGCATATTGATAAAATGATTGATTGATAAATTGATAAATATATTTATATACAGAATGATAGAGAGATAGATATATAGATAGATTAATAGTTAGAAAGATAGATAGATAGATAGACAGATAGATAGTCAGATCGATAGACAGATATATAGACAGACAGATTGAAAGAAAGAAAGAAAGATAGATAGATAGATAGAGATATAGATATATATATATATATATATATATAGACAGATAGATGTACAGATAGTTAGATAGATTGATAGACATTTTGATAGATATATAGACATATTGAAAGAAACATCGATATAAAGATTAATAGACGGATTGTTAGACAGATTGATATATAGATTTATAGACACATAGATAGTTATATAGTTAGATAGATGATAGATAATTAGATAGATAGACAAATAGATAGATCGATGGATAGATAGATAGATTATTTTTCAAATAGATAGATAGACAAATAGCTAGATAGATAAACAAATAGATAGATAGATAGGTAAATAGATTGATATACAGATAGATAGATAGATTAATATGTTGATAGAAAGATAGATATATAGATAGATAGACAGAAAATTAGATAGATAGATATATAGATAGATAAACAAGTAGATAGATAGATAAATAAATAGATTGATAGACAAATAGATAGATAAATAGATAGAAATAAAGATAATCAAATAGATAGATAGATTGATTGATTGATACAAAGACAGATAGACATATAGATAGATAGATAGAGTCACAAATAGATATATAGATAGAATTATAAATAGACAGAAAGACAGATAGATAGATATATATATATATAGAAAGATAGACAAATAGATAGATAGATAGATAGACAAATAGATATAAAAGTAGATAGACAGATAGATAGACATATAGATAGACTAATTAACAGACAGAAAGATAGATAAACAAATAGATAGACAAATAGATGATCTATTTGTCTATCTAGATACACAAGTAGGTAGACAAGTAGGAAGATAATCAGGCAGGCAGACAGATAGACACACAAACACAAAGATAGACAGATATGTAGATTAATAGTTAGAAAGTCAAACAAATAAATAGAAATATAGATAGATAGGCAAAAAAAAGAAAAATAGACATTTAGATAGATAGGGTAATAGACAAATTGATATACAGATTATTAGAGAGATTGATAGATAGATAGATAGATAGATTGATTGATTGATAGTTAAATAGATATACACACACATAGATAGATAGATAGATATGCAGCTAGCCATGTAATAAGTTAGTCAAGTATGTAGACAGATAGATAGACCAACATACAGATATACAGACATGTAGATAGATAGTCAGAAAGTCAAACAAAAAAATTGAAAGATAGATAGACAGACAACAAATAGACAAATAGACATATAGCTATGCAGTTTGATAAACAAATTGATAGACAGTTTGATAGAGAGATTAATTGAAAGATTGATAGACCACTACAATAAAAATCCCAAATAGCTTTGGAATTTTCCCTAGCACAATGGTTATTTTTATTGCTAAAGTGGATATAATGATGGAATAATGATGGAACCTTTCCCAAGCTAAAGTGCTCGTTGCTATAAAATAACGAGGGAAAGAATCCCTAGCTAAAAAATGTTAGCGACGGAAAATACTCTAGATAAATTAATAATTTCCCTATCTAATTTTTACCTTAATTTGAAGCTTCATAAAATTTCCTAACTAAATTAGCAAAAGAAAAACCCCTAGCTAAATTACCAAGGGAAAATTCCCTAGCTATTTTCATTCAAAAAACTATTTTCACTATTTTATTTTTTTTTCAAAAAATTTAATTAAATAATTTCATGTTTTTATATTAAATTGAGTAAAAACAAAAGCTATAAATGATAATTTATAATTAAAAAAAATTAAAATCAGTTAATATATTATTCTAAAATAATATTTTACATAGTTAAAACAAAAATATAACAAAATTTTATTATATCTTATTTATCGATGTATCTAACGATAGTGTATAAAGTTTAATCTATCCATGAAATTGACATTGCTTTCTCTCCCCCAGCTATTCTGGTCATCATCTTTCTGTTCCAACAAAGCTATCCTAGTCATAGTGCATCATGTCTAGTGAAAAATCCTCACTTCTACAAGCTTCATATGGGGAACATTGCGGTACCATATCTGTATGAAATTTAAACTAGTCAATCAAATCAAAATAAATAAATAAATAAAGTTATGTTTAGATAAATATATAATAGTGTAGTATATATGTACATTTATACTGTAGTGTATATATACATATATACTACCATTTCACTAGGTAGATAAATTACTATAGTATATGTACATATATACTGTAGTATTATATGTACATTTAAACTGAGTATATATGTGCATATATACTCAGTATATATGCACATATATACTCAGTATATATGCACATATAATATTGTAGAATTATATGTACTTATATACTATAGTATATATGTAGATATACTGAGTATATATGTACGTATATACTATAATATTTTACGTACATATATATTCAGTATATACATACATATATACTCAGTAAATACATACATATGTACTTGGTATATACGTAGATATATACTAAGTATATACATATATATATATACTCACTATATACTACATATGTATTATAGTATATATGTAGTATATACTACAATATTATATATATATATATATATATATATATATAAAATCACATAGCCTCAGATAACACAAAACTACAACAAATTAGTATTACCCCATTTATAATTCACAAAGATGTCACAAAACTTCACTATCAATATAAATAAGAAAAGCAAAGATTATTTAAATTTAGGAAAATATCTCTAAAAACTCTTAGAGGAAAACCTGGAAGACAAGTCACGAGCCAGGCTTGGTGCATCAAAGTTTGCATCTTGCCTCCCCATAACCAGAACTCTCTCTCAGTCCCAAGGTCTATAAGTGTGTTGCTTTGCTCCGCCATGACGGAGCTGACAAGCTAACAAAAGAACTGACAGATCAAATAGAGATCGATCATAAGTAATGGAAACCATCAACAAAACAATAAGAAACTTGAACATAGAAAAATGGAGCACTCTACCATGCTCATGTGCAACATAGGATAATAAAAATATTTTTTTGCATAATAATTTTGAATAAATACATTCTACACAACCCTTGTTTTGCATAGCTAAAACAAAAACATAATAAAATTTTAGTAAACCTTTTTCATCAATCTATCTAATGACATTACATAAAGTATAATCTATCTATGAAATTGACGTTCCTTTTTCTCCTCCATCTCCTCTGATCACCATCTTTCTGCTGCGAAAAAGTTATCCTAATTGTGGGGCGTCATGTCTTTTTGAAAAATTTCTTCACTTCTACAAGCTTCGTATAGGGAACATTGTAATATCATATCTGTACGAAAATTAAACCAGTCAATCAATTCAAATAATAAATAAAAAAAGTTCTATTTTGATAAATATATAATACTGTAGTATATATGTACATTTATACTACAGTGTATATGTACATATATACTAGCATTTCACTAATTACATATATTACTATAGTATATATGTACATATAATTCTGTAGTATTTTTGTACATGTACTATAATATATATGTAGATTACTGAGTATATATGTACATTTTACTATAGTATATACGTACATATATACTACATTATATAGGTACGTATATACTACAGTATATAGTATATATGAACATATATACTTAGTATTTACGTATAAGAGATATACTAGAATTTCTATTATCTACACATATAAGAGGAACCTCTCATTGAACCGAGAAACTATTTCAGAGTGAGACTCTTTTCTAAATCTTTCATTAACATCCTAACATGTTCGGAACAACAGAGACATTCTAATTCAATGATCAAAGAATTCATATCATGTTTTCGTGTAAGTAAATAATGAGCAATGAAATGTAACTCAACATGACCATGGTACACAAACTCATGAGTGATGGTACGGTTCGAAGAAGTAAAATAACTAGACCACTACCTTCCACAGTTTCGATCGTTCTTGCAAGAATATTTGGAGTTAAGGCTTCAAAATCCTACACAATTGCAAGGGAAAAAAAGGAGTTATTAGTAGTGATGAGAATCTTAAAAATAGTATCTAAAAAGAAATGAAAAGTAGAACTCACAAAATACACATGCCATAAGTATTTTCTAGAATTCTTTCAAAATCCTAGTACAAGCAAAAGGAAACAACTCTACTTTCAAGAAACAAAGAGAAGGAATCACTTTTTTCTAGGTCAATCAGTCCCTTCATCATTAACTTTTTAATCTACTTTTCCAGTTTTCTTTTATGGCATCATCATGCAAGCATCTAATTCAGATGGAATTAAAAAACTAGTCAAATTTCTTAGATATCATGGCATCAAATTTAGTATATACGTACATATATTCTATAGTATATATGTACGTATATTAGTCAGTCTATATGTAATATATACTACACTTTTTTATGTACATATATACTCAGTATATCTACATATATACTAAGTACATATGATACTGAGTATATATGTACATATATACTATAGTATATATGATACTGAGTATATATGTACATATGTACTGTAGTATATATGATATTGAGTATATATGTACATATGTACTATAGTATATATGATACTGAGTATATATGTACATATATGCTAGTATATACATATATATATACACACATAAAAATAATCACTTAGCCTCAAATGACACAAAATTGCAAAAAATTAGGATTATCTCATTTATACTTCATAAAGAAGGCACAAAACTTTAGGGGCTAATCTTTCTAGTTTATCTAGCCATCTTTCATGTATTGTAGTGCAAGAGAAGTTTTGGAGATAATGCATTCATGGGGATTGAATGACTTGTTGGCATTAACCATTAAGTTGTTAAGATCACTTCCTGGTAAGAAAGGCTTCGTGTCTTGGTCTCCCATGCTATGGATCAGTTGTAGACCAAGATGCCCCTAGAAAAGTAACTCTTAATAGCCATAGTTCCTCATGTTCAGCCATCCTTATCCATGAAACTACAAACATGCAAGAGAATGAGAACAAGCAAAATGAACACATTTAATTGAATTTCATTAGCAATCCTAATGGCTATTAACATTTCAATAGTTTAATTCACAAAATGACCGGTAATAAGTAGTCATAGATCTGAACAGTGACAACATAGAACTACACAAAATAAGAGTGTCAAGAACAAACTTGCGTCTGTGTGGGACTAAAATTTATGTTCGACTCACAACTTCAGAAGCTAACGTACTATTCCTATCACCAAGAGGACCATCCAAGCCTTTTACATACCTATAATAGGCTAAAACTCTACCCAAAATATTTGAGTACACTCAAACATATTCATAGATATATAAAAATAGTAATTATAGACATGAACAAACATAAATCTAAGTTGATAGTCATACAACTTCAAAAAATATCTAAAAGATGTCCAGAAATGATGTTTAGAGAGAGAGTGTGTGTGAAAAGATAAAATGCTTCAGAAATAATGAAGATAATAGAAGCCTAGCCTCCTTTTGATCCAGCAGAAATTGACAAAGATGGGACTCATGCATAGGAAGGACCATGACAATGTGTGAAGACTTTGAATCAAAATTTTTCATGCATCTCACATCAGATGTATCACAAATATTCATTATTAGGTTAGTTGGAAAAGCAAAGAACAAAACTAGAATAAAAAAAATTGATACCTCAAAAAATATACCATCTTGTTTTGCTACACATAGACAAAAATCAAAAACAGTTCAAAAATAATTATAATACGAAATAATCCTCATAATTAATTATTGAATGTGTGTTAGCCTCTCTTACGAGGTTTTGCAGTTGAATCTCGGAATGATATTTTTCGCGTCAATGCTACTAACTGTGACCCCATATAAGATATCTACTATTGCATTAAATTCTTAGTTTCTCTCATCTCATCATTCATTTCTTTAATTTCTTACTTTTCTTCATTCAAACGAGTAATCTACTTATCCTTCTCTTCTTTCATTTCCTACATTTCTTCTTTCAAATGAGTAATCTTCTCATCAATCTCTTCTTTCATTTCCTGCATTTATTCCTTCAAATGAGATATCTGCTCATCCTTCTTTTTCATTTCGGTCTCCATAACTTCAAAACATTTATTTGTTTCTATTACTTGTTGTTTGACCACCTCATCCACCATTGTTGTGATAGATAAATTAGAAGCAATACTGCTACAATAAAATTCCACTCCCTTCGTGATGATGCCATACACTCCACTAGTTCTTATGACCTTTTATGGTCTCCAAATAGATATGATCATTTTCAATTGGTTGAAGATCGATAGAACCCTCAACTTGTTGAGAAGCAGCTCTCACACATTCCTCAATTAGTTCCTATTATAAAATAGAAAAAAATAATATTATAGATATACATAAAATAAAGTTAATATTTTGCATTCCAAATAACTTTCAAAATTTGCTGTAGTACTATAAAAATTTTATTAATATAATAGATTCTTATAGTAATCATCGAAGACTTGTTGTCAACAAACTGACCATCTAATTTCTTCACATGTATCTTTCTAAAAATCTCATGAAAATCGAAATATTGGCCAAATTTTTAGCCTAGAGTATGTATTTATTAAGTCATAAAATAATAAATTATAAAAAATTTTAACAATATTAATAAAACCACAGATAGATTTTATTTATTTAGACTATTAGGAAAACCACTATATACATATAAATGTTTAAAATTTTAAAATTGTAACAAATCTTGAGCATGCTCAATGCTTGACTTTGACCCTCCTGTGTGGCGAGACATTTCTGTACCTAGTCTGGCTACCTCAGTTCATCGAGATTTGCTGGACATCTCTGATTTTTTCTTCACATCTGGCTCCTCCCAATACTTAAACCACTTGGGCCAATCATCCTTGGATATAGAATCTAGCCTTCTTTATATTCTTCAATTTATGGACAAAATAAGAATACCATTCAGCATCTTTGCTCTCCCACAAAGACTTTATCTTTCCATTAAATTTGGGTAGCCATGTGGACAGATTCTATATATAGAAAAATCACAAAAGAATTTATATTATTAACAATGGCATAATTATTTACTGCTTGAATAATAACTAACATAATAGTTAACTAATTAGATAATTAATTTTCAATGCTTTTGTTCCATTATTTTTGCTTGAAACTCATTAAAATTAGACTATTTTGTCGATTCAGAAACTTTCTTCCACTAGAATGTTTTAGAATCAATCTTTTTCTTGAAAGACTTTTTAATTATAGCAGAACACATGTTAGATGGAATATAACTATAAAAATAAAAACATTGAAAAAAAAGAAAGCATAACTATATATAAAAAAACCACTAACAGAAACATCATAATTTTTTATTCAAGTAATATTTATATATTTCTTACACCTCCAATCCACAATCTCAATTACTAACTTAGCACTAAATGTAGAGGAATGCACAACATTTGATGATATCGATGGTTTTGTAAATGGGGGAACTATTGGTGTAAAATGTGATGTAGAAGATGGTAATGTACAAAAAGTGTGTGCAGGAAGGAAAATGGGTGGCGGGCTTATATCTAATAAAGCTGATAGTAAAGGTGTCAATGATGGTGATGATGATGGTGATGGAAATGGAGATGGTGATTGTGATATTTAAGTCTGGATATGGTGGGTATGAGATGGTAATAAATTTGCTAGATGGTGTCAAATAATAGATGAATTTGGTACATTACTACATTCACGTCCACCTCTACCATGACCATGTCCTTTAGGTGCCATTTTTTATACAAAAAATAAAAATATAGAACAAATAATAAAGATATGATGAACAACCATGCATTTTAGAATAAAATACATCAATAGATTTCAACGAAATATAGAAAGTCTTTGATAGTTTAATATTATAATATAATTATAATAGTTTAATTATCGGCATCACTATCATCCTCCAATGAATCTTCTAACATTTTGTATGATTCTGATGGAAGTTTCAACTCATTTTCAGATAGAAATCGATCATCTTCAATTTCTATTGGGCCACCATTTAAGTCACATAAATTTTCTAGATATAACAATCATATTATCTTGGAGTCCAAGATATTCCAACTCAATAACTTCTGTGAGTTGACCATAATAATCAATCTCATCTACACTATAACTTCAACCTTTAATACATATAACACTATTAAAGTGGTTATACATATAAAGTTATATGCATATAGTTAAACAAAATATTGTATGTTATTATACATGTAATTATAAATATAGTTTCACGTGATTATGCATATAGTTACACATAGAGTTATACTTATATTTATACAAGTAGGAATATACATTTTTATCATATAATTTTATATATTTATAAATATAGTTCTCTATTGGTATAGATATAGTAACATACATTTTTATATACTAATATATAAACATGTATATTAAATATATGTTGTAAATTATATATTTAAATATAATTATGTATACAGTTTTTATAGTTATACATATAGTAAGATACAATTATTTATAGTTATATGTTGATATACATATAGTATATATAGTTAAAAATAGTTATATATAGTTAAACAAATAGTTATATATAGATATATTCATACAAGTAGTTATAAGTAGTTATACATAAATGTATACAAAGTTATAAACAAATATATAGATTTATATATATGTATACATATTTAATAATATAGTTATATTTAATTATATAGAGTTTTATATAGTTATACATATATCTATATATAGTTATACACATATAGTTAAACATAATGTTATATGTTGTTATACGTGTAATTATAAATATTTTTACATATGGTTATACATTTAGTTACACATATAGTTATACGTATATTTATACATGTAAGTATATTTATTTTTTCATATTATTTTATATATTTATAGATATATTTATGTATAGGAATAGATATAGTAAAATACATTTTTATATACTAATATATAAAATTGTATATTAAATATATGTTGTAAATTATATATTTAAATATAATTATGTACAAAGTTGTTATAGTTATACATATAGTAGATACAATTATATATAGTTATATGTTATTTTACATATGGTATATATAGTTATAAATAGTTATATATAGTTAAACATATAGTTATATATAGATATATTCATACCAAGTAGTTATAAGTAGTCATACATAAATATATACAAAGTTATAAACAAATATATAGATTTACATATATGTATACATATATGTATACATAGTTACAAATATAGTTATATTTAATTATATAGAGTTTTATATAGTTATACAAATATTTATATATAGTTATACACATATAGTTAAACATAATATTGTATGTTTTTTTTGGATCAACGCATCTTAACCTCAAATTTCTTTCAGACACTATTATGCTAGTTTAGAATACAAATCCCATGTGTTCATGTACATAAGTGAGAGGGCATGTAAACTTTCAACAAAAAATAAACAGCTATCAGCAATATCTAAAGCCATCTATCCTATCAACACGAAACAACAAATAAATTAACAGATTCCATATAAATTACTCACACTATTATCATTGAATGAAAATAATAATAGGCTAAAACATGATGGCAGTCATCCAACAATTCTTTTTGTATACACTTCTGTTCAAAAAACATGATGTGCTTCAAGGTTACCCACCTAGAGTCATGCCATCTTGGCCCTCCAACCAGGAGGATAACCTGAATCTTGGCATCAAATAGGTCAAGCCAAGGTTGCAAATGCATGTTAGTTCTTAAATGGATATCCACTAGGTTTAGCAGGATCATGCATCACCCTGAAATTAACAGGCAAAGGAAATGTGTGAAAACCCGGTCAGGGATCCCATTGCTGATGGCCGAGTAAAGATGGAAGGGCCATACAATCACTAGGAACAATCAAAATACTTGCAACAAGTGAGTTGGAATGTGAGTTGATGGCGGCCTTGTAGGCTTTAAAGTAGATGGAATGAAAAGTTCATTGTCCTGTGGGCACCAATTAGGCATGTCATCATCATTGTCAAAGAGCTTCTTCTATGGCATTCTATTCAGGAGAACTTGGTTTTCTTTCTAACTTAGCAGTGCATGAACCTTGCATTCGCTAACTTGTTTGTGCATGGGAATCACTTGAGCAGAGACAACACTACAAGAAAATATCAATTTAGCTAGGAAATTTTAGCTAGGGATCAATCACTAGCTAAATTGTAAGAGATTAGCAAAGGAATAGTAAGAGATTTATGATTTTTTTTGAAAAAAAAAATAGCAACGAATTAGTGATAGATTAGCGAGAGAATTATTTTTGAAAATTCCGCTCAAAAAAATGGAGATTTTAGTGATGGATTTAGCGACGAATTAGTGATAGAAAATTTTCATAAATTCTGCTCAAAAAAAGAGGGGATTTTAGTGACGAATATTGCAACGAAATATACCTCACTAATAAAAGCATGAAATTAGTGACTGAATTAGGGACGGATTTTCCCGGGCTAATTTTTAGCGATAGAATTAGCGACGGATTTTTCCTTACTAATAAAATCCATGAATTAGCGACGGATTTCCCCTTGCTAATAAAATCCATGATTTAGCAACGATTTTAGTGACGGATTTTCTTTTGCTAATAAAATCGATGATTTAGAGACGGATTTAGCGATGGATTTTACCTTGCTAATAAAATCCATGATTTAGCTGTGGATTTAGCAATGAATTTTTTCTTATTAATAAAATCCATGATTTAGAGATAGATTTAACGACAGATTTTCTCTTGCTAATAAAATCCATGATTTAGCGATGGATTTAGCGATTGATTTTTCCTTGCTAATAAAATCTATGATTTAGCGATAGATTTTCCCTTGCTAATAAAATATATGATTTAACAACAGGTTTATCGATGTATTTTCCTTTGTAATAAAATCCATGATTTGGCGATGGATTTAGCGACGGATTTTCTCTTGCTAATATAATCCATGATTTAGCAACAGATTTAGTGATGGATTTTCCCTTGTTAATAAAATCTATGATTTAACGATGAATTTAAAGACGGACTATCCATGGGTAATAAAATCTATATTTTAGCTACTGATTTAGCAAGTGAATATCCCTAACTAATAAAATCCATAAATTAGTGATGGAATTTCAGTAGAAAATAAAATCCATAATTTTGAGATAGATTTAGGGATGCAATTTCCCTAAATAATTAAATTCATAATTTAGCTATGAATTTAGCGACAGTATTTCCCTAGCCATTATTTAATTATATAATATTTTTATTTATTATTTGTATTAAAATTTTATTTAATTTTATTTAATTTTATTTATTAAATTTATGTTATTAGTTTATAGATGAGCACTCCTTGAAACACACATTCTCATCGTAAAATAAAAAAAAATTGATATTATAAATAATTAATTTAAAATATATAAAAATACAAAAAGAATTATATTAATAAGGACTAAAATAACTATTTTTATGATGTATTAATTTTTTAAAAAATTATACATTCAATTTTTCTAAAATTTTTATTTAAGAAATTAAAGAATTTAAATTAAAGTAATATTAAATAATTAATTCATTAAGTATAATAATTTTTTCGATAATTTAAAAATTAAATTAACATACATTAAAATGTATACTAATTTAAATGTAAATTAATTTAATGTATGATAAAATAGAAAATATTTTCAAAAATATCTAAGTTGACAAATAAACTAGTAAATATTAATATTATTTTAAGTATTAAAAAAATTTTATGATTATAGATAACTTTTAAAAAAATAAATAATACAAATCTTGAAAATCTTGAAATATAATAAAAATATAATTTTTTTCAATAAAGTTAAAAGAAAAGAAAATAATAATTATAAATAAATATATAGATGTTTAATCCTACTAAAATTTATAAAAATCAAATAATTGAGTAATATTTTTACAATTAGCTTTAAATATTAATTGTTTATTTTATATTATCTTTGTAAAAATAAATATAAATTCTTAAAAATTTAAAACCATAAAATATAAATTTTTATGGATTTTTTAACATTAAAGTATTTTATAACTTTTAGGCACGTGACTAGAAGACAAATCATTTTTTTCATTCATGACTTATTATATGAAGTTTGTTAATTTCGTGCCTATTTGATATTTTTTTAATGCAAAACATATTTTTTTTATTGTTTATATATTTATTATTTAATTAATATTATAATAAAAAATTATAAGGTATTTTTTTTTCATTTGTACCTTGCTACACACACATTAATTTTTTTGAAAAAATTTTGATAGTAAATAAAATTAATGAGTATTTTTTATTTTATACATATATTGTTTATATAATGCTTTAATAAATAAAAATATAAATATTATCCTAAAATATACATCTCTCTCTCTATTTGATGCATCTCTAATAGAGCTGAATTCCTCCTTTACGCCATTATCTCTCGATGTCAATTAAACAAAAATTCATTCGAGGTTTAAGTTTTAATTTGTTATTGATTTGAGGTACGTTCATCGATTATCATTGGATTGCTTAATCAAAGAGTAATCATTTTTATTCTATTTTTTTTGTTTCCTAATTTCTTTTTTAATCACCATACGGTATGCTTGGATAATGTATAAAAACTTATGCGTATACATGCTTAATGCATTTGTGATATAATGCATTGTCATTGTGTGGATTATGATGCTTGGATACTATATTTATTCTGATGTGTTCATCAATTATGCCTTGTCATTTTTGAATTTCTTCTTTAATAACCATACACGCCATGATATAATTCTTGGATACTGTTTTTGTTTCCAAATTCCTTCTCATTCCTCCTCAATATATAAATAGTATATATACTTAGGTTTGCCAAATTTGTATCTATAAAAATAGTATACATCAATATTCATGTGTATTTTATACATAACTAGTATAAATACTTAGGTATGCCGCCTTGATATCTACAAAAACAAAATACATCAATATGCATGTGTATTTTATACATGACTAGTATACATACTTAGGTATGCCGACTTGATATCTACAGAAATTATTCAAAAATGAGTAATGATTGAATTCAAAAATAAAATAAAATTAAATATAATATAATATAATAAATAAAATGTATAAAATGGATAAAATGAATAAAATAAATAAAATGAATAAAATGAATAAAATGAATACAATGAATACAATGAATAAAATGAATAAAATGAATAAAATGAATAAAATGAATAAAATGAATAAAATGAATAAAATGAATAAAATGAATAAAATGAATAAAATGAATAAAATGAATAAAATGAATAAAATGAATAAAATGAATAAACTGAATAAACTGAATAAACTGAATAAACTGAATAAACTGAATAAACTGAATAAACTGAATAAACTGAATAAACTGAATAAACTGGATAAACTGGATAAACTGAATAAACTGAATAAACTGAATAAACTGAATAAACTGTATAAACTATATAAACTGTATAAACTGAATAAAATGAATAAAATGAATAAAATGAATAAAATGAATAAAATGAATAAAATGAATAAAATGAATAAAATGTATAAAATGAATAAAATGAATAAAATAAATAAACTAAATAAAATAAATAAAATAAATAAAATAAATAAAATAAATAAAATAAATAAAAAAATAAAATAAATAAAATAAATAAAATAAATAAAATAAATAAAATAAATAAAATAAATAAAATAAATAAAATAAATAAAATAAATAAAATAAATACAATAAATAAAATAAATAAAATAAATAAAATAAATAAAATAAATAAAATAAATAAAATAAATAAAATAAATAAAATAAATAAAATAAACAAAATAAATAAAATAAATACAATAAATACAATAAATAAAATAAATAAAATAAATAAAATAAACAAAATAAATAAAATAAATACAATAAATACAATAAATAAAATAAATAAAATAAATAAAATAATAGTTTAACATTTCAAATTAAATTAAATCGATTATACTCGATTGAATCAGTTTGAACTATTCTACCAACTTCTAGAAAACACACTAATATTCACACATGTAATTGAAAATAATTGAGCAAGAGTTTCTCAATTCACTTTGAAATGGTCTCATGATATGTTGTGTTGTGTGCTTGGAACCCCAAATCACTTTTATTTATAGGCAAGATTCCAAGTTTTTTAATTTTTGATGCAACATTTAGTAAGCCAACACATAGCTTTCACATGTCAAGTCAATCCTTGGTAGGTATACACATCATCATATAACAAACACACTTTCAAGCACTTGGCATTAATACACGAGAACACATAGTAAGCAATTAATCAATACTTGTCACTCATGTAAGCCAATACATGGAAATCATACATGCTAACACATGTTATTCATGCAAGTAAGCATGTGATAAGCTTGTAAGTCAACAAATGATATAAAAATAATTATTCTTATTAATTTTTTCATAGACTTTATTGTAATTTTCCTACATGATTCATATTCTTATGGTTGTGCTTTTCTTTAACAAAGATTATCATGGTGTGTGTGTGTGTGTGTGTGTGTGTGTATAAAGATTTATATTTTTCATGTATCTAACATTTTGTAAATTAAATTTATCTCAAAATTATCTCAAACATAATAACTTCATGTTTATGTTTCTCGAAATAAAACACTTATATTTCTAATAATTTCAATATTCCTTCAAAAGATGCCTCTTAGTGTGTGATTCCTTGTGATCTCTCTTGTGTTAGTGATGAGTGGACTTGTTGAATAAAGTTTAGTAATATGAAAATAATGACTTAATATTAATATAATAAGATCAACATATAGCAATGTGTCATGGACACTCAAGCTAAGATAGTATAAAATATATGAACCAAACTTTTTTGTACATAATTTCTATCAAGAATAATATTTTTAAAAACAAATAGCATGGTAATAAAAATCTAAAAATATTTAGAAATTTTTAATGTTTATTATCCCCACAATGTCATGCAACACAATAGATTTTTTTCTACCAAATAATATTTTATTAACTTTGATTTATGATTTTAGCTACAACAATGTAGTTTATTATTACTCTAACAATTCTACTTCTACCAAATTTATATTAACTATAATTTATACCATTAAAAAAAGTTGATTATGAAGAGTTTGGGTATCTCTGTAACGTTGATGAATTTCATGCCATACAAGAGTATTCTCCTTATGACAACATTAGTTAGGACACCCTTTATTCTACCGTCTCAATAACATCATCTTTTTACACAAGGTAATTTTTCTGTGCTCCAATATGTTTATTTTAAACAATTTAAAAAATTAATAAATACGAGTAATTATTAGTTGAACGTTGTAGCTATTAGTTGAGTACCATAACTATTAGTTGTAACCTACAAGCTTTAATCTAAGTTTCATGTTTCACAAAATTTGTGGCCGATGTATCTTGTAATAAATAGTAGTAAAGAATATAAAAAAATATGAGAAATATTATAGAAATGTATGTATCATTAATGAAACATTAATTTATAGTACTAGCGAATATATGTGAGTACTCTTTTATGCGAGTACTCTTTTATAGTTTAATATGATATAAACATATTTACTAATTAATTTTTAGTCCATAACAAATATTATTAAATATTATTTCATATCTTAATAAAATTAATATAAATTAATATAAATTAATATAATTACAATAACATCAATACAATATAATAAAAAAAAGTAACATATCATAAAAATACAACAAAATGAATTATAAAGAACATTAATAAATTGTAAATAAAAATAAAATTTTCAAACCTATTGAGAATTATATTGTATTTTTATATTTTTTTTATCTTGAGAAACTGGGATGAGATGATTCATATAGATTAAGATTATTTATAGTTTTTTTTTGTATTTATAAGTGATTTTTTATTTTATTTAATAAATGATAATGTTATTTTATAATTTTGATTCATAATATTATATTATTGTGAGTTTTTATTTATTTTATTTAGTTGTTTTATTTTTTATGGGAATACTCGATATGTAAAGTTTAATCAATCATTTTTATTCATTATGCAAATGCATGAGTTTTAGTTATATATTATTATTATTGAGTATAATTCTTTTATATCATCTTTTTTTTTTCATTTTCATGTATCTTCGTTTTTTTCTCTATATATATAGATATATATATATATATATATATTTTTATATTTATATTTATATATTTATATTTATATATTTATATTTATTTATTTATTTATTTATGGACATCTAGATATATGAAAGAAATTTATGATGCTTTAGCAGGACATCTCTTCACTATAGAAGCAGTAGTAAATGGCCATTGAAAGTAATTTCCTGCTCATGTGGAAAATTATAGAAATATAGTATTTCTTCTCTCTCTCTGTCTCTCTAAACATCATTGCTGGCCATATTTTAGATATTTATTGAATTTGTATGACTATATATAAATATCTGTATAACTATATATATATATATATATATATAATTGTATAACTATATAACACTACATAATTAAATATAACTATATTTGTAAGTATGTATACATATATGTAAATCAATATATTTATTTATAACTTTATATATTTATGTATAATTATTTGTATGAATATAACTATATATAAATATATGTTTAACTATATGTTTAACTATATGTTTAACTATATAAAAATATATATAGTGATATATACTATATGTATAATAATATATATCTATAAATAATTGTATCTTATTATATGTATTACTATAAAATCTTTATAAATAACTATATTTAAATATATAATTTACAACTTATATTTCATATACGTTTGTATATATTAGTATTCAAAAATGTATTTTACTATATTTATACCTATACATAACTATAGGTATAGATATATAAAATTATATAAATAAATATATATACCTACATGTATAGATATAAGTTTAACTATATGTGTAGATATATGTATAACCACATGTATGTATACATAAATGTAAATCTATATAATTGTTTATAACTTTGTATATATTTATGTATAACTAAATATAACTTCTCATATGAATATAAATATATATAACTAAATATTTAACGATATATAATTTTGTATAACTATATATATTATATGTATAATAAAATATAACAATACATAATTTTATATTATTAATGTATAACCTATATTTAAATATATAATTAACAACATATATTTTATATACATTTTTATATATTAGTATAAAATATGTATTTTAGTATATCTATACCTATATATAACTAAGTGTATAAATATATGAAATTATATGAACAAATATATATACATACATGCATAAATATAAGTTTAACTATATGTGTAACTATATCTATAACTAAATGTAACAATATTTATAATTATATGTATAAAAACATACAACACAATATTTGGCTATATGTGTATAACATTATATAAATATTCTTATAACTATAGATAACTCTATATAATAAAATATAACTTTATTTTTAATAAATGTATACATATATGTAAATCTATATAATTATTTATAACTTTGCATACATTTATTTATATATACTTATAACTACTTGTATGCATATATCTATATATAATTATATGTTAAACTAAATGTAACTATTTATAACTCCATTTACTATATGTATCCTAACATATAATTATATAAGGGATAATACTATTTTGTTTCACTAACTTGAAATAAATTGGCTAAAGATATAATATCAACAATATGTAAGCACATAGCATTAGAATGTTCGTTGATCAGGCTCATATATGGTATAATAAAAATAAGGGTCGTACTCTTACCTAAACCCAGCCCTTGGGCCTCAAGTTCAAATATGAACTTATGTATGACAAAAGATATAATATTTGATAGGTTTATATAGAATAAATTTTAGTTTCTTTTATATAATTTTTCATTCTAACACTGCACACTCTATGTCTCTCTCTCTCTCTCTCTCCCACTCCTCCTTCATACATTAAATGTCATTTTTTTTGCTTTCATTTCTTGTGCATTATCATAATTTTCACTATTTTTCTAGTATACATGTGATATCTATTAATCTTTATCGATCTAAAATTTATGTTATCTATTAATGTAGATTCTGCAAATGCATTACTTCGATATTCATGATAATTAAATTTTAAATATTCATCTATAAGTAATTTTATTTTATTATTTGTATATTTTGAAGAAATATAATGTTTTATTTATAATAATGATTGGACATTTTTTTGTAAATAAAACAGGGCAAAATGAGCTCAGATCTTCAGTAGATGTATAGAAGGGTAATTAATTGATTTTTGAATGAATATTTTTTGACCGGGCTTGAAACTTTCATCAATTTTGCAAGTAGTCAATTGAGATTGATGGATGGAAAAAAAAATAAGGGTCCATGTAATCATTGAAAGTGTCAGAATATCCCTTTTCGTGATTCAAACAATATAAGATATCATTTGAGAAAATATGGCTTTGTGGCAAATTATTTTGTTTGGATTTATCATAAGTAAAGTATAATGGCTCTGAATATTGAGCAAAATGAGGGTATTAGAATCATTTTCTTATGGTTAATAATCATCAAACACATACCATATATTGATCATGGAAGCTGCTGGTGCTGACTTCAATAAGGATTACATGGATGAACCACTTAATCCTGAAGCTCAGAAATTTTATGAAATGCTTAAAGCTGTAGATAAAAAGTTGTAGCCTGGTTGTAAAACACATTCAAAATTGGCACTTGTGTCTCGACTAATGAGCATTAAGTCAGAAAATCATATGTCTGAGAAATTATTTGATCAGGTGACAGAACTAATGAATAAGATTTTTCCGTATAATAATTTGATCACTAACAACTTTTACGACACTAATAAGTTACTACGAAGAATGGGTTTACCAGTGGAAAAAATTGATTATTGTTTAAATAGATGCATGTTATATTGGGGTGGTGATAGTGATTTAATTAGCTGAAAGTTTTTTGACCATCCTTAATTTAGGAAGGCACCTCATGTTGTAGAAACACAAAAAAAAATTGAAGGTTGTCTTTAAGAAGATGTATTATTTTCCATTAATTCCTCTATTACAAATACTATATGCATCAAATGCTACAAAAAATGATATGTGGTAGCATTCCGAGCATGAGGTTGAAGAAGGGGTAATGCATCATCCATTAGATTCACCTGCTTGGAAGCATTTTAATTATATACATCAAGATTTTGCAGCAGAAAGTCGAAATGTGACATGCTTGATGTTTTCTTACAGCCTCTTATTGCAGAGTTAAATCATTTATTGGATGTTGGCATGAATACATATAATATCTAAAAGAAGCAAAATTTCATTATGCGGGCAGCCCTTATGTGGATGGTAAGTGACTTTTTTGCATATTCAGTGTTGTCTGACTAGAGTACTACAGGACGATTCACATGCCCGTATTGCATGACAAATTCTGATGCATTTACCCTCAAATTTAGCAGTAAACAGTCATGGTTTGATAACCATCATATGTTTCTACCTACAAATCATTCATTTCGATGAAATAGAACTGCATTTTGAAAAAATAAAACTGTGATGAAAGTTGCACCACCAGTTCATTCAGGAGATGAAATTATTATAGAGATTCAGTGTTTGGGTTTGAAGAAGTTAACTGAAAAGGATGCTACTGGAAGTAAAGGACCAATAGGGAAATTATTTGGCTGGAGGAAACGTATTATATTTTGGGACATGCCCTATTGGGAGTCCAATTTAATTCGTCATAACTTAGATTTTTTGCATATTGAAAAAAATATATTTGATAATGTTTTCAACACTATCCTTAATGTAGACAGGAAGAAAAAATACACTTTAAAATCAAGACAAGAGCTTAATGATTATTGTCAGCATCATGAATTGAAACTGAATGAGGAAACAAAAAAATCCCCTAAAGCTTGCTACACACTTGATAGGAAGGCAAGATAAATATTGTGTGAATGCGCTAAAATTTTGAAATTTTCTGATGGATGTGTCAAATATGGGTAGATGCATTGATATGAATAATCTTAAGTTATTTGGAATGAAAATTCATGACTGTCATATATTTATGTTATTGATTATATTAATTAACAAGGGATTTTCCCTTGCTAATAAAATCCATGATTTAGCGACGGATTTAGCGACGGATTTTCCCTTGCTAATAAAATTCATTATTTAGCTACGGATTTAGCAATGGATTTTCTCTTATTAATAAAATCCATTATTTAGAGATGAATTTTGCGTTGGATTTTCTCTTGCTAATAAAATCTATGATTTAATGACAGATTTATCGACAGATTTTTCCTTGCTAATAAAATCCATGATTTGGTGATGGATTTAGCGACTGATTTTCCCTTGCTAATATAATCCATGATTTAGCAACGAATTTAGTGATGGATTTCCCCTTGTTAATTAAATCCATGATTTAACGATGGATTTAAAATTTTATATTTTAACTAAATCCATGACTGTCATGGATTTCCCCTTGATTATATTAAATCCATGATTTAGAGACGGACTATATTTGGGTAATAAAATCTATATTTTAGCTATTGATTTAGCGAGCGAATATCACTAACTAATAAAATCCATAAATTAGTGATGGATTTAGTGATGAAATTTCAGTAGAAAATAAAATCCTTAATTTTGCGATGGATTTAGGGATGGAATTTTTCTAGATAATTAAATTCGTAATTTAACTATGAATTTAGCAATGGTATTTCCCTAGCCATTATTTAATTATATAATTTTTTTATTTATTATTCGTATTAAAATTTTTTGCAATTCTATTTATTAAATTTATGTTATTAGTCTATAGATGAGCAATCCTTGAAATACACATTCTCCTCGTAAAATAAAAAAAAATTGATATTATAAATAATTAATTTAAAATATATTAAAATACAAAAAAGAATTATATTAATAAGGACTAAAATAACTATTTTTATGATGTATTAATTTTTAAAAAAATTATAGAAACAATTTTTCTAAAATGCTTTTTAAGAAATTAAAGAATTTAAATTAAAGTAACATTAAATAATTAATTCATTAAGTATAATAATTTTTTCGATAATTTAAAAATTAAATTAACATACATTAAAATTTATACTAATTTAAATGTAAATTAATTCAATGTATTAAAAAAATATTTTCAAAAATAAAATAAAATTTTCAAAAATATTTTCAAAAATAAAATAAATTAGTAATAATAATTGAATGTATTAATTCGATAAAATAAAAAATATTTTCAAAAATATATGAATTGATGAATAAACAAGTAAATATTAATATTATTATAAGTATTAAAAAAATTTTATGATTATAGATAACTTTTAAAAAAATAAATAATACAAATCTTGAAAATCTTGAAATATAATAAAAATATAAATTTTTCAATAAAGTTAAAAGAAAATAAAATAATAATTATAAATAAATATATAGATGTTTAATCCTACTAAAATTTATAAAAATCAAACAATGGAGTAATATTTTTATAATTAGCTTTAAACATTAATTTTTTATTTTATATTATCTTGTAAAAATAAATATGAAATTTAAAAATTTATAACCATAAAATATTAATTTTTATAGATTTTTTAACATTAAAGTATTTCATAACTTTTAGGTGAGTGTCTAGAAGACAAATCATCTTTTCATTCATGTCTTATTATATGAAGTTTGTTAATTTCGTACCTATTTGATATTTTTTTAATGCAAAACATGTTTTTTTATTCTTTATATATTTATTATTTAATTAATATTATAATAAAAAATTGCAAAGTATTTGTTTTTTCATTTGTACCTTACTACACACACATTAATTTTGTTGAAAAAATTTTGATAGTAAATAAAATTAAAGAGTATTTTTTATTTTATACATATATTGTTTATTTAATGTTTTAATAATTAAAAATATAAATATTATCCTAAAATATACATTCTCTCTCTCGACTTGACGCATCTCTAACAGAGCCAAATTCCTCCTCATTCCGCTATTAATTTCTCGTTGCCGATTAAACTAAAATTTATTCGAGGTTTAAGTTTTAATTTGTTATTGATTTGAGGTACGTTCATCTATTATCATTGGATTGCTTAATCGAAGAGTATGCATTTTTATTCTATTTTTGTTGTTTCCGAATTTCTTCTTTAATCACCATATGGTATGCTTGGATAATGTATCAAAACTTATACGTATACATGCTTAATGCATTTGTGATATAATGCATTGTCATTGTGTGGATTATGATGCTTGGATATTGTTTTTATTCTGATGCGTTCATCAATTATGCATTGTCATTTTCAAATTTCTTCTTTAATCACCATACACACCATAATATAATGTTTGGATACTATTTTTGTTTCCAAATTCATCCTCATTCCTCCTCAATATATAAATAGTATATATACTTAGGTTTGCCAAATTTATATCTACAAAAATAGTATACATCAATATTCATGTGTATTTTATACAAAACTAGTATACATACTTAGGTATGTCGACTTGATATCTACAAAAATAGAATACATCAATATGCATGTGTATTTAATACATGACTAGTATACATACTTAGCTATGTCGACTTGATATCTACAAAAAATATTCAAAAATCAGCAATGATTGAATTCAAAAAATAAAATAAAATTAAATATAATATAATATAATAAATAAAATAAATAAAATAAATAAAATAAATAAAATAATAAAATAATAAAATAAATAAAATAAATAAAATAAATAAAATAAATAAAATAAATAAAATAAATAAAATAAATAAAATAAATAAAATAAATAAAATAAATAAAATAAATAAAATAAATAAAATAAATAAAATAAATAAAATAAATAAAATAAATAAAATAAATAAAATAAATAAAATAAATAAAATAAATAAAATAAATAAAATAAATAAAATAAATAAAATAAATAAAATAAATAAAATAAATAAAATAAATAAAATAAATAAAATAAATAAAATAATAGTTTAGCATGTCAAATTAAATTAAATTGATTATACTCGATTAAATCAGTTTGAACTATTCGACCAACTTCTAGAAAACACACTAATATTCACACATGTAATTGAAAATAATTAATCAAAAGTTTCTCAATTCACTTTGAAATATTCTCATGATATGTGTTGTTGTGTGCTAGGAACCCTAAATCACATTTATTTATAGGCAAGATTCCAATTATTTTAATTTTGATGCAACATTTAGTAAGCCAACACATAGCTTTCACATGTCAACTCTATCCTTGGTAGGTACAGACATCATTATATAATAAAGCACACTTTCAAGCACTTGGCATTAATGCACGAGAACACATAGTAAGCACATAATCAATACTTATCACTCATGTAAGCCAAGACATGGAAATCATACATGCTAACACATTATATTCATGCAAGTAAGCATGTGATAAGCTTGTAAGTCAACATATGATATAAAAATAATTATTCATATTAATTTTTTCAGACATTATTGTCATTTTCCTATATTATTCATTTATATTCTTATGGTTGCACTTATCTTTAACAAAGATTATCATGGTGTGTGTGTGTGTGTATAAAGATTTAAAATTATCATATATCTAACATTTTGTAAATTAAATTTATCTCAAAATTATCTCAAACATAATTACTTCATATTTATGTTTCTTGAAATAAAACACTCAATTTCTAATAATTTCAATATTCCTTCAAAATATGTCTCTTAGTGTATGATTCCTTGTGATCTCTCTTGTGTTAGTGATGAGTGGACTTGTTGAATCAAGTTTAGTAATATAAAAATAATGATTTCATACTGATATAATAAAATCAACATATAGCATTGTGTCATGGACACTCAAGCTAAGATAGTATAAAATATATGAACCAAACTTTTTTGTACATAATTACTATCAAGAATAATATTTTTAAAAACAAATAGCATGGTAATAAAAATCCGAACCAACAACATGGTAGACCGATCGGCAAAAGATGATGAATACTCTAACACTAAAAATATGAGTCCGATCCTAGTAGATGTTGGATATGTTTTCCATGGTGTTATCATTTATCATGTTGTTCAGATGTTGGGACGTGAGTTTTACCTATTCTAATCATGAAGCCTCATAGCTTATATTCGAGCCAAATAAAAATTTTTGGTTGAATTTGGGAGAAGGGTAGGTAGATAAAAAAAGTATAATATTTTATTTTATAATATTTTTGATTTAGATAGAGGATATAAAACTATTAAAAATATTTAGAAATTTTTAATGTTTATAATCTACACAATGTCATGCAACACAATAAATATTTTTCTACCAAATAATGTTTTATCAAATCCGATTTATGATTTTAGCCACACCTATGTAGTTTATTATTACTCTAACAATTCAACTTCTACCAAATTTATATTAACTATAATTTATACCATTAACAAATGTTGATTATGAAGAGTTTGGGTATCTCTGTAACGTTGATGAATTTCATGCCATACAAGAGTATTCTCCTTATGACAACATTAATTAGGACACCCTTTATTCTACCGTCTTAATAACATCATCTTTTTACACACGGTAATTTTTCTTTGCTCAAATATGTTTATTTTAAACAATTTAAAAAATTAATAAATATGAGGAGTCATTATTAATTGAACGTTGTAACTATTAATTGAGTACAATAACTATTAGTTGTAATCTACAAGCTTGAATATAAGTTTCATGTTTCACAAAATTTGTGGCCGATGTATCTTGTAATAAATAGTAATAAAGAATATAAGAAAATATGAGAAGTATTTTGAAAATATATGTATCATTAATGAAACATTAATTTATAGTACTAGCGAATATATGTGAGTACTCTTTTAAGTGAGTACTCTTTTATAGTTTATTATGATATAAACATATTTACTAATTAATTTCTAGTCCATAACATATATTATTAAATATTATTTCATATCTTAATAAAATAAATATAAATTATTATAATTTCAATAACATCAATACAATATAATAAAAAAAAGTAACATATCAAAAAAATACAGATAAATGAATTATAAAGAACATTAATAAGGTGTAAATAAAAATAAACATTTCAAAATTATTGAGAATTATATTGTATTTTTATATTTTTTTATCTTGAGAAACTGGGATGAGATGATTCATATAGATTAAGAGTATTAATAGTTTTTTTTGTATTTATAAGTGAATTTTTATTTTATTTAATAAATGATAATATCATTTTATAATTTTTATTCATAATATTATATTATTGCGAGTTTTTATTTATTTTATTCAGTTGTATTATTTTTTATGGGAATACTCGATATGTAAAGTTTCATCAATCATTTTTATTCATTATGCAAAGGCATGAGTTTTAGTTATATATTATTATTATTAAGTATTATTTTTTTATATCATCTTTTTTTTTCATTTTCATGTATTAATCTTCATTTTTTTTTCTCAATATATATATATATATGGACATCCAGATATATGAAAGAAAATTATGATGCTTTAGCAGAATATCTCTTCAATATAGAAGCAGTAGTAAATGGTCATTGAAAGTAATTTCCTGCTCATGTGGAAAATTATAGAAATATAGTATTTATTCTCCCTCTCTCTCTCTCTAAACATCATTGCTAGCCATATTTTAGATATTTATTGAAGTTGTATGACTATATATAAATATTTGTAAAACTATATATATATAATTGTATAACTATATAACACTCTATATAATTAAATATAACTATATTTGTAAGTATGTATACATATATGTAAATCTATATATGTATTTTTAACTGTATATATTTATTTATAATTATTTGTATGAATATATCTATATATAACTATATGTTTAACTATATAAAAATATATATAGTGATATATACTATATGTATACTAACATATATCTATAAATAATTGTATCTTATTATATGTATTACTATAAAAGCTTTATACATAACTATATTTAAATATATAATTTACAACTTATATTTAATATACATTTGTATATATTAGTATTCAAAAATGTATTTTACCATATCTATACATATACATAACTATAGGTATAGATATATAAAATTATATAAATAAATATATATACCTACATGTATAGATATAAGTTTAACTATATGTGTAGCTATTTGTATAACCATATGTTTGTATACATATTTGTATATATATATACATGTTTATAACTTTGTATATATTTATGTATAACTAAATATAACTTCTCATATGAATATATATATATATATAACTAAATGTTTAACAATATATAATTTTTTATAACTATATATATTATATGTATAATAACATATAACTATACATAATTTTATATTATTAATGTATAACCTATATTTAAATATATAATTAACAACATATATTTAATATACATTTTTATATATTAGTATAAAAAATGTATTTTAGTATATCCATGCCTATATATAACTAAATGTATAAATATATGAAATTATATGAACAAATATATATACATACATGCATAAATATAAGTTTAACTATATGTGTAACTATATCTATAACTAAATGTAACAATATTTATAATTATATGTATAAAAACATACAACACAATGTTTAACTATATGTGTATGACATTATATAAATATTCTTATAACTATAAATAACTCTATATAATAAAATATAACTTTATTTTTAATTATGGATACATATATGTATACATATATGTAAATCTATATAATTATTTATAACTTTGCATACATTTGTTTATATTTACTTATAACTACTTGTATGCATATATCTATATATAATTATATGTTAAACTAAATGTAACTATTTATAACTACATTTACTATATGTATCCTAACATATAATTATATATGAGATAATACTATTTTGTTGCACCAACTTGAAATAAAATGGCTAAAGATATAATATCAACAATATGTAAGCACATAACATTAGAATGTCCGTTGATCAGGCTCATATATGGTATAATACAAATAAGGGTCGTACTCTTACCTAAACCTAGCCCTTGGACCTCAGGCTCAAATATGAACTTATGTATGATAAAAGATATAATATTTGATAGGTTTATATAATAGAAATTTTATTTTCTTTTATATAATTTTTCATTCTAATACTGCACTCTCTATGTCTCTCTCTCTCTCCCTGTCCTCCTCCATACATTAAATGTCTTTTCTTTTGCTTTCATTTCTTGTGCATTATCATAATTTTCACCCTTTATCTAGTGTACCTATTATATCTATTAATCTTTATCGTACTAAAATTTACGTTATCTATTAATGCAGATTCTGCAAACGCATTGCCTCGATATTCATGATATTTAAATTTTAAATATTCATATGTAAGTAATTTTATTTTATTATTTGTATATTTTGAAGTAATAGAATGTTTTATTTATAATAATGATTGGGCATTTTTTTGTAAATAAAACATGAAAAAATGAGCTCAGATCATTAGTGGATGTATAGAAGGGTTATTAAAGGATTTTTGAATGAATATTTTTTGACCAGGCATTAAACTTTCTTCAATTTTGCAAATAGTCAATTGAGATTGATTGATGGAGAAAAAAAGTGTCCATATAATCATCAAAATTGTCAGAATATCTATTTTCGTGATGCAAACACTATAAGATATCATTTGGGAAAATATGGCTTTGTGCCAAATTATTTTGTTTGGATTTATCATAAGGAAAGTACAATGGCTCTGAATATTGACTAAAATGAGAGCATTAGAATCGTTTGCTTATAGTGAAGATTCATCAAACACATACCATAGAATGATCATGGAAGCTACTAGTGCCGACGTCAATATGGATTACATCGATGAACCACCTAATCCTGAAGCTCAGTAATTTTATGAAATGCTTAAAGCTAGAGATAAAGAGTTGTAGCCTGGTTGTAAAACACATTCACAATTGTCACTTGTGGCTCGACAAATGAGCATTAAGTCAGAAAATTATATGTTTGAGAAATTATTTGATCAGGTGACAGAATTGATGAATGAGATTTTTTCGGATAACAATTTGATCACTAACAACTTTTATAATTCTAAGAAGTTACTACGAGGAATGGGTCAACCAATAAAAAAAATTGATTGTTGTTTAAATAGATGCATGTTATATTGGGATGGTGATAGTGATTTAATTAGCTGTAAGTTTTGTGACCAACCTCGATTTAGGAAAGCACCTCGTGTTGTAGAAACACAAAAAATTTTGAAGGTTGTCTTTAAGAAGATATATTATTTTCCATTAATTTCTCTAGTACAGAGACTATATGCATCAAATGCTACAACAAATAATATGAGGTGGCATTCTGAGCATGAGATTGAAGAAGGGGTAATGCATCATCCATCATATTCATATGCTTGGAAGCATTTTAATTATATACATCAAGATTTTGCAGCAAAAAGTCAAAATGTGACATGCTTGATGTTTTCTTACCGCCTCTTATTGCAAAGTTAAATCATTTATGGGATGTTGGTGTGAATACATATAATATCTCAAAGAAGCAAAATTTCATTATGTGGGCTGCCCTTATGTGGATGGTATGTGACTTTTCTGCATATTCAATGCTGTCTGACTGTAGTACTACAGGACGATTCACATGCTCGTATTGCATGGCAAATTCTGATGCATTTACCCTCAAATTTAGTGGTAAACAGTCATTGTTTGATAACCATCGTAAGTTTCCACCTACGAATCATCCATTTCGAAGAAATTGAACCGCATTTTGAAAAAATAAAACTGTGATGAAAGTTGCACCAATAATTCATTCAGGAGATGAACTTATTACAGAGATTCATAGTTTGTGTTTGAATAAGGTAACTGAAAAGGATGCTACTGGAAGTAATGGACCAATAGGCAAATTATTTGGCAGGAGGAAATATAGTCTATTTTGGGACTTGCCCTATTGGAAGTCCAATTTAATTCGTCATAACTTAGATTTTTTGCAAATTGAAAAAAATATATTTGACAATGTTTTCAACACTATCCTTAATGTAGACGGAAAGACAAAACACACTTTAAAATCAAGACAAGAGCTGAATGATTACTGTCAATGTCCTGAATTGAAACTAAATGAGGAATTAGGAAAATTCCCTAAAGCTTGATACACACTTGATAAGAAGGCAAGATAGATATTGTGTGAATGGGCTAAAATTTTGAAATTTCTTGATAGATGTGTCAAATATGGGTAGATGATGGATATGAATAATCTTAAGTTATTTGGAATGAAAAGTCATGACTGTCATGTATTTATTTAGAGATTAATACCAATTACATTCTGTAGATTACTTCCACTAAGTGTTTGGAAGTCCTTACATAACTAAGTTTGTTTTTCAACGTAACCATAATCAAAATAGATGACATGGTGAGGATGGAGAATGATATTCTACTTATTATTTGAAAGCTTGAACGGATATTCCCACCGAGTTTTTTTAAATCAATGGAGCATTATCTTGTCCATTTGGCATATTAAGCAAGGATTGCAGGGCCAGTGCAATTCAAGTGGATGTATCCTTTTGAGAGGTAAATACATATAATTTTGCTGTGTTTTATTATTCCGTACTTTAAGTAATCATGTAATTTAATCAAATTGAAACGTAACATTGTGGTTGTAGGTAACTTGGTAAGTTGAAATTGAATGTTAGAAACAAGGCAAAAGGTGAAGGTTCAATTTGCAATGTATATTTAGTATAAGAAGCATCATCATTTTGTTCTTATTATTTTGATGATAATGTCAATACAAAGAATAGAAATGTGCCGTAGAATTATGAAGGCCATGTAAAGGTAGAAAGAAGCAGCGAGTGTATGGAATTGGCTCTAAGGGAGTGACATTTTGTTATAGCAGTCATGCTTCTAATTCATCTGTCTCAACAATAGTGGATGAAGCGATCAAACAACAAGCATTGGAAACAAATGAATGTATAGTAGATATGGAGACCAAAATGAAAAAGAAGGATGAGCAGATTACTAATTTGATGTAAGAAATGCAAGAAATTAAAGAAATTAAAAAAACAATGCAGTAGCAGATGTCCTATATGGAGTCAAAGTTAGCAGCATTGGTGCATCAGAGAGCATTCTAAGATACAACTTTGAATCCTCACAGGAGAGGCTAGCATTTCCTACAAATTATGCGGATGATTGAGTATGAAAATTATTTCTGAACTGTTATTTATTTTTGTCTGTGTAACAAATAATTATCATATTTTTTTGCAAGTTTCAATTTTTTTTATTCTGGTTTTGTTCTTTGCTTTTCCGATAAATTAAATTATGAATCTTTGCATGACACATTATGTGAGAGAAAAGAAAAAATCTTGATAAAAAGCATTCAGACATTACCACGGTCATTCTAATGCATGAGTCCCATATTTACGGATTTCAGATTTATCAAAAAGAGGGCTAGCTTATCATATATTTATTATTCTAAAAATATTTTATTTTTGCACTCTCTTTATCTCTAAACATAATTGATGGACATCTTTTGGATTTTTGTTGAAGCTATATGAAAATCAACTTTAATTTGTGGTTGTTCATGCCTATAATATTTGTTTTAATATATATGTAAATATGTTTTTATTTCTCTGAATTTTTTGGGTAGAGTTTTAGCCTATTATAAGTATGTAAAAGCCTATATTCATTAACAGCAGCCGTGGCAGCAGCGGCAGAAGCGGTGATGGCGGCAGTGAAAGTGGCAACGACAGCTATGGTGGCAGCATCAGCAGTAGCGGCAAATGCGACATCAGCGGCCGCATCGGCCTCTACGGCAGTTGTGGCCGCATCGGCCTCTGCGGCAGTAGTGGCCGAAGCGGCAGTAGTGGCAGCAGCAGCATCAGCTATAACAGCTACAGTGGCAGCAGTAGTAGCAGCAGCATCAGCTACAGCAGCTACAGTAGCAGTTGTAGTGGTAGCAGTGGTGGCGGCATCGGCGGTAGCTATGGTAGCAGCAGCGGTTGTAGCAGTGGCAACACCGGCAATGGTCAAAGCAGTAGCAACAACAGAAGCAGCAGTAGCAGCTACAGGAGTGGCACCTGTAGTGAGAGCAGTAGCAATGGCAACAAATGTGGTATATACATATGTATATAGTCAGTATATAGGTACATATAATACTACAGTATTTTATGTACATATATACTAAGTATATATATGCACTCAGTATATATGTACACATAATACTATAGTTTATATGTACATATACTATAGTAATATATGTACAAGTGAAATGCTAGAATATATGTACATATTTACTGCAGCAATATATATTTATCAAAACTTAGTTTTATTTATATATTTTTATTTGATTTGGTGGTTTAAATTACATTCAGATATGGTACCACATTGTTTCCTATACGAATCTTGTATAAGCAAAAACATATTTCAACAAACATGAAGCATCGTGACTCAGACACCATTTTCACAGCTAAAAGTTAGTGATCGAAGGAGCAGTGGGAGAGAAAGCAACATCAATGCATTGATAGATCAGACTTTATGCACAGTCTGCAGATACATTGATTAATAAGATGTAATATAATTTTATTATTTTAGTTATTTAAAATATTGTATTAGAATAAGTTATTGAATGATTTTTTTTTAATTTAAATTTTTCATTTCTAGTTTTTGTTTTTATTAAATTTAATTTTAAAATATTAAATTATTTTTTAAAATTTTTGTTGAAAATATATGACATTCAACTGTAATTTTTGTTTGTTCATATCTATAATAACTGTTTTTATATATCTGTGAATATGTTTGTGTTTCTCCAAAATTTTTGGGTAGAGTTTTAGCTTATTATAGGTATGTAAAAAACTATTATCATCAGTGATAGCCGTGGCAAGCCACGGCAGCGGCGGTGGCAGAGGCGGCGGCAGTGATAGTGGTAGTGGCAGCGGCAGCTGCGACGGTAGCGGCGGGGACAACGGCGGCGATGGTAGCAGCGGTAGTGGCGGAGGGAGCAGCAGCGGAGGTGGCAGCGATGACAGTAGTAGTGGTATTAGCAGCGATAGCGGCAACAACAGTTGTGGTAGGAGTGGCAGCGGGAGCAGTAGCAACAACACCAAAAAAGATATATACGTATGAATATAGTCAGTATATACATACATATAATACTGTAGTATTTTATGTATGTATATACTGAGTTTATTTGTACTTAGTTTATATGTACACATAATACTATTGTTTATGTGTACATATACTACAGTAATATATATACGAGTGAAATTCTAGTATATATTTACATATATACTACAGGATTATATATGTATCAAAACATTACTTTTTTTTTGATAATTTGACTGAGTTGTTTAATTTTGTTATAGGTATGATACCGCATTGTTCTTCATACAAAGCTTCTATAAGTGATAGGATTTTTCACTTGACATAAAGTGCCGTGACTATGACAGCTTTGTCATAGTATAAAAATGATGATCGGAGGATCAGATGGAGAGAAAGCAATGTCAATGAATGGATATATTATACTTTATGTACTATATGTAGATACATTGATGAATAAGATCAAATAAAAGGTTGTTATTTTTTTGTTTCAATTATGTAAAATATTGAATTTACATAAAGATTTTAAATGTTTTATTTTTTGTTTATTATAAATTATTTATAGTTTCAATTTTTATTCAATTTGATATAAAAATTTTAATTTATTTAATTAAAAAATTTTAAAAATTTTTAAATTCTAAAATTTATTTTTGAAAATAAAATGGATAGGGAAAATTCCCTTGATAAATTAGCAAGGGAAAAATCCCTTGCTAAATTAGCTAGGGAATTTTCCCTAGCTAATTTAGCTAGGAAAATATTAAATTTAGCAATGGATATTCCCTCGCTAAATTTATTTGCTAGGGATTATATCTGTCACTAAAATTTATAGACTAGCACTTTAGCTCACGAATCATCCGTCGTTATTTTTGTTTAGTGATGGAATATCTCATTTATCTTTCTAATTTAGCTATTAATTTTTTCTTTTTTAGCAAGGAATTTTTCAGTCGCTAACTTTTTAGCTAGGGACACTTCTGTCGCTAAAATCTAGCATGAAGCACTTTAGATAGGAAACTGATCCATCAGTGATCCATCACTATATCCTGTTTAGCAACGGAAAATACTCATTTAGCTAGGGAATTGTCTCTAGCTATATGGGATTTTTTTTGTAATGCGATCGAAGGAAACCTTTCAAAGAAAAATTAATATGGCACACTTTGAGGAGTTTCTATTGACTTGAATGGTGTCAAGGACTTGGTCAATGAACAATCACGATTATCAAATTCACTACCAGAATATTTCTTGAGATCGAGTAACAGCATTCAACAATTAGCCTCGTGAAGAAAGAGAAGTATCATAAGTAGTTCCAAAATCAAAGTCAGGAAGATTATCGTACTCATTTGTAGCCATTTGTTTTCTACCAGCATAACCTAATGAAAGTAAGGTAGCCATATGAACATGAGGAGCTGCTCCAATGGTTTGCCTGCCAATAGTTGAAGTAGTTTCGACTTGTCATAGTCTTGCAAATGCAGGGAGTGAGGATGAATCATAAATTGAAAAAATTTGGGATTGTTCTGTCATTGAGAGAGAGTTGGTGAGACAAAGATAGTCTATCATAGAAAAAGGCTAATGATCAGAATGAGGTTGACTCATCTGGATATTCATGGAATTGATGTCAGTGTTTCCACTAGCAACATGAAGGAATTAACCATCTATTTTGCCTATTCTTTGAGAAGTATCAAGAGAGTTGCGAGGTTTGTCACTTAAAGAGGCAATCTAGCTCTCATATGCTTTAACAATTTGGGGTGATTATCATTGACAGTCATGCCCTTAAAAAATCCATGCTTAGCAAGTATGGTGATTATGATATGGCTTCGAGGGTAGACTTAAAGATCAATACTCTGTGAAAGTTGTGCAAAGCCAACCCTCTCATCTTTCTTGTACCCTCTTGCAGCCTCTTTCATGCTTGCCGGTTCAGAGTACGACTTTGTTCTAAATCTCTCATTAACATCCTAACATGTTAGGAATGATAGAGACATTCTAATTCAATGATCAAAGAATTTATATCATGTTTTCGTGTAAGAAAAATAATGAGCAATGAAATGTAACTCACAATGATCATGGTACACAAAATCATGATGAATGATAGGGTTCGAAGAATTAAAATAACTAGACATTAAAAATTGATATAGTTTCATTTTGCTGAGTAAGGGTAGAAAGTGTTACCTCAAATCAAACTCTCCTACATATAAGATAAGCGATGAAGAGTAAGCATTAAACAATAAATATATAAACAACTTTAAGAGCTAGCACACTTTCTAGTGATTTGAAATCAATTAAACATTTAAAAGAATAATCATTAAAAAAAATGCACACTTTTATAAATATACAAGTGTTTAGATATAATGTTGTGTTTAAAATATTTTTATAAATGTTACATATATATAAATATATATTTGTAACACTTTTATAAAATTTATATAGTATATATATCACATTTATATAAACATTATAAATATTTCATATTTATATAAAAATTTATATGTTATATAAATATTTACAAAAATGTATAAATATTTTACATGTTATATAAATGTTATATAAAAAAATAAATAAATGGATAGTTTTATGTAAAAGGTGTAAAATATTTATAAACATGTATACATATGTATAAATATTTATATATAATAATATATGTTTATATAAACATATCAATGTTTATATATAATGTAATATGTTTATATATATTAAAGTATAGACATTTATATATAATGTCATATGATTATATAAATGTATACAAGTTTATAAATAATGTTACCTGTTTATAATATTTTTGGAGACAAAAAAATAGAACCCATAAACATTGATTTTGTTTTTTCTTAAGTTACAGAAGCAGAAAACATTAAGCATACTTTTTTATTAAGTAATAGAAGTAGAAAACATTAAACATATTTTTTTATTAAGTTACAGAAGCAAAAAACATTAAGCATAAATTTTTTTTCTTAATTTACAAAAGTAGAAAACAAAATGTACATTTTATATTTAAAATCTATAAAACCTTAAATTTTTAAACAGTTAAAAAACAAAGTTTATACTAACCATTTTCTGTTTCATTAATGGCGGAGAGTTAACATCATATAAGTGATGTGAAAATAGAAGAATGAAGAAGAAAATTGGAGGAAGATAAAAAAAATAAAAACCAAATATTTTGTATAAACCAAACTTTGCCATTGGTAATGAAATTGAGAGAGACAGAGAAATGTATATAGTATTTTGAACGAGAAGATCATTGATAATATTACTTGGTAACAAGAAGTGTCTGAATTTGTTGGTTGCTTACATAGTCTAGTTTCGATTCTCCTCTCTTTCTTTTCAAATGATAGAAAAAATGTTTGTGATTGAATATTCCTTAGCATTTTTTTTCACGGAATTAAGTGATTGAATTTGTCTCTTTTTTTTATTTAAAAAAAGAGACAAAAAATATACAAGTAAATTAAAATTATAAAAATTAAATAATTTAAATAAAAAAAATGAAATAGATTTCTTTTAACTATAAATGATATTATTTCATAAATAAAATTAATAATAATATATAATAATAAAGTATTTGATATATATATATATATATATATCTAATGGTTATAAATTTATAAGAATTCAATTTATTTTTTATGATATAATATGAAATAATTATAAAGGAATAAAATTTCATATTATTTGATATAATTTATAATTTATATAATTTTTAAAATTATTTAAAGCTTAGAAGATCAATAAAAAATGTTATATTTATTATTTTAATAAAAAATAGAATATTATAAGTTAATAGTAAAGATCTTACTGAATTGTTTAATTCTTATAAATTTGAGCAAGGACAAAAAAAACTTGAATTAAAATCAACTTAGGGTCAGTTTTGTAGTACTTTTTAAAAGTGTTTTATGGCGAAAAAATAATTTAAGTATTTTAAAGACGAAAAATTTAATTAGTAATATTTTAAATAATTCTTTTTCAAACCCTAAAAAAACTCTCGAAGTGTTCTATTTATAACCACGATGAGAAATTATTTTTATAATCATCAAAATTTTTTTGATGTAATTAAAATATCTATGTATTTATCTTTAAATATCAATTTATTTTCTTTAAAATTTAAATAAAATTTGAATTTTTTTTCCTAACTTTTTAAATCTTTTTGTAAATATTTTTTGAAAATATTACTATAATCATTAAAATAATTTTTTTATTTTACATAATATAAATATTTATTTGTTTATTCATTAATTCAAATATTTTTATAATTTTTTTTATTTAATCATATAATTATATAATTTACTTTTTTAGTGGTAGTAATTTTTTTATAGGTTCATTTATTAATTAAAATATCTTACAAAAAGATTATAATTATATAATTAATTATTTAATGTTTTTTTAAAAATATATTTAATTATCATAATTAAATATTTCAGAAAAATAATTTGTATACTTTTTAAATTATTTTATTTAATCATTATTAATATAATTTTTTATTTGTATTTATATAATTTTGAAATTATTTTTTTATAATATCCTATTTTAATAATTATATGAGGTGAATGTGTCTTTTAATAAATGCTCATCCATAGGTAATGGAATACCTTTAATATAAAAAATTACATAAAAAATTAAAATAAATAATATAAAAAAAATAAAATAATTAAAGATTAGCAATGGAAATTATTCCCATCAAAAAAGCTAGGGATAAATCACTAGCTAGATGCATATATTTTGTAAAAATTATCATTTAAGTTATAATCACATGCAAAAAAATATAAAAGAGAAAAAAACATTCATATAATGATAATGTCTCGATATAATTAGCTAGAAAGAATTTGTCACTAATTTCGTCACTAAATTTCCCACATTTAATTGTGGGGAAATCAACGAAAAAGTAGTGACGGATTATGTCACGATCTAATTAGCTAGGGAAATCTATCGCTAATTCTGTAGCTAATTCCATTGCTATATTTCATGCTTTTCAATGCAAGGAAATTTAGAAAAAAAAATTGTTGTGGATAATCTCTTATTCTAATTAGCTAGAAAAATTCCGATGCTAAATCCATAGCTAGATTAGCTAGGGAAGATCCTTCGCTAAAATTGACGAAAAATTTCGAAATAGCAATTTCCATCGCTAATCGGCATTAATCCTTGAAAAATTTTATTTCAATATTATATCAAAAATTTCTTGGTATTCCCTAGATAATTCCTCACTATTTAGCTAGGAATTATTCCCTAAATTTCACTATATAAATTGACATTTTTTTGTAGTGGACATAATGATTGATAGATTGAAAGTCATATTGATAGATAGTTTGATAGATAGTTAGATTGATTAATAGATAGATAAATAGATGGACATATAAATAGACAAATAGATAGACAAATAGATAGAGAAATAGATAAACAAGTAGATAGAGAGATTATTAAACAATAGATAGATAGATAAACAGATAGTTAGTTAGTTAGTTAAATATTTAGATTGATAAATAGAATGATTGTGAGATAGGTAGATAGATAAATAGTAATATAGATAGATATATAGATAGAAGATAGAAAGATAGATAGAGAGATAGATAGATAGTTAGACAGATAAATAAATAAGTAGATATATAGATATATACACACACACACACACACACACACACACACACATACATAGATATAGATATATAAACAAATAGATAGATAGACAAATAAAAAAAATAAAATAGAAAGATAGCTAGGTAGAGAGATAGACAGACAAACAAATAAGCAGATAGGCTGCCAGCCAAATTGGTAGACAGTCATGTAGGTTGATAGATAGACAGACAAACAAAGGGATTGATAGACAGATAGACTGATAGACAAACAAACAAAAAGAAAGACATATATAGACAAAAAAAACAAATAGACATATAAACTTACAATTTAATAGACAAATTGATAAATAGATTTATAGACATAAAGATAGATAGATATATATATATATATATATATATATATATATATATATATATATATATATATTTATATAGATTGATTGATAAACATAATGATAGACAGATTGATAGACATTATGATAGAAAGATTTGTAGATAGATTGATAGACAGATTGATAGATAAGTTGATAGATAGATAAATAAATAGATGGATAGATAGATAGATAAACAAATAGATAGATAGATAGATAGGTAGACAAATAGATAGACAAATAGATAGACATATTATTAGAAATATAGACAAATAGATCGATAGATTGTTAGATAAAGAGATAGAAAGATATATAGATAGGTAAATAGATATATAGAAAGGTATGTAGATAAACAGATATATAGATAGACATATAGATATATAAATAGACGATAGAAAGACAGATAGATATACAAGTAGATACATAGATAGATAGGTAGATAGACAGATATATTGATAGATAGATGAATAGAGTGGCGTACAAATAAATAGAAATATATATAAATAGATAGAAATAAATATATACAGATAAAGAGACATATAGATAGATAGATAGCTAGCTAGATAGACAGATAGAGAGATAGATATAAAGATAGATAGAGAGATTGACAAATTGATAAATGGATTGATAGTTAGTTTGATAGATATTTTGATAGACAGATTAATTGATAAATTGATAAATAAATTAATAGAAATTAGTTCGACAAATTGATAGACTATTAGAAAGACAGATCGATATATGGATAGATAGATGGATAGATAGATGGATAGATAGATGGATAGATAGATGGATAGATAGATAGATATATAGATAGATAGATAAATATATAGATATATAGTTAGGTATATAGATAGATAGAGAGATAGATAGATAGATATATAGATTGATAGATAGTCAGATTATTAGATAGAAAGATAGAAATATTATTAGATCGATAGATTTAAAATTAGATAGACATATATATAGTTAGATAGATAGATTGATAGATAAAAAATAGATAGATAGATAAAAATAAAAATAGATAGATAGAAAGTTAGACAGAAAGATATTCAAATAGTTATATGAATAGATTAATAGAAAGATATATATAAAGATAGATAGATAGATAATTGACATATAGATAGATATATAGAAGGATAGACAGACAGATAGACATACAGATAGACAGACAGACAGATAGATAGATAGACAGATAAATAGATAGACAAAAATATAGACTGATAAATAGACAGATTGACAGACAGACATATAGATAGATAGAATGATAGACATATAGATACACATATAAATAGAAAGATAGATAGATATATAGATATACATATAGATAAATAGATAGACACATAGATATAGACATAGATAGACAGAGAGATTGATAGATAGATAGAAAGCTAGATTATCAAATAAATATATTTAAAAATAGATAGATATATAGATAGACACATAGATAGATAGATTGATATATAGATAGACAGATAGATAGATAGACAAATAGTTTGATCGACAGATAGATAGAAAAATAGATTGATAGATAGATATACAAATAGATATACAGATAGAAAGAAAGAAAGATAGATAATAAATATATAGATAGACAAGTAGATAGGCAGATAGATAGATAGATATATATATAGTTAGAAACATAGAAAGACAAATAAATAGATAGACAAATAGACACACAAATATTAAGATGGATAGATAGATAATTAGATAGATAGATAGACAGAGTGCCAGGTAGTAAAGTAGGTAGACAATCAGGTAGGCATGCAGATAGACATGAATACATACAAACAAATAGGTAGTTAGATAGACAGACAAACAAAGAGATAGAAAAATAGAAAAAAAGTTAGACAGACAAACAGAAAGATAGCTAAATAGTTTGACACATAGCTTGTTAGACACATAGATAGATTGATAGGGTGATAGATAGAAATATTGATAGACAAATATATAAACAGATAGATATATAGATAGATAGTTAGATAGATATACATATATATATATATATATAGACAGATTGATAAACATATTGATTGCCATATTGATAAAAATATTGATAATAGAATGATAGATAGATATATAAAAAGTTGGAAAGATATTTAGCTAAATAGATTTAAAGATAGACAGACATATAGATAGATAGATAGATATATAAATAGATAGATAGATACATAGATAGATAGACAAATAGATTAACAGATTATTAGACAAATACATAGATAGATAAATAGATAGATAGATAGATAAATACATAGATAGATAGATGATAGATAGACAGATAGATATATAAATAAAAAATAGACATATAGATAGACCAATAGAAAGATAGATAGATAATAAATATATAGGCAAGTAGATAGATAGATAGATTGATAGAAAGATATTTAGATAGGTAGATAGATAGACAAATAGTTAGACAGATAGAAAGACAACTAGACAGATAGAAAGACAACTAGACAGATAGACAAACAGACACACAAATAGTGGCCAAATAGATAGATAGATAGACAGATGGGTAGGCAATTAGTTCACTAGATAATTAGGCATGGAGGCACGATAGACAGATATGCAGACAAAATATAGGCAAATAGATAGACAAATAAACAAACAAAGAGATAGACATACATATAGATAGATAGATAGACAAACAGATAAATAGATTGATAGTTTGATACATAGATTTATAGGCACATAGATAAATAAATTGTTAGAAAGAAAGAAAGATAGATAGATAAAAAGATATAAAGATCGATAGATAGATAAACAGATAGATAGATATGTTGATAGATATACAAATAGATAGATAGCTAAATAAATAAAATGATAGAAAGATTAATGACATATTGATTGAAAGTTTGACAGACACATTAATTTACAGATTGATAGATATATTAATAGACTAGTAGATAGACTTATTGATAGACAGATTGATAGACAAATTGAAAGAAAGATAGATAGATAGATAGATTGATAGATAGATAGATTGATATACAAATTGATAGAGTGAGAAATAGATAGAGAAGTTGATAGAATGATAGATAGAAATATAGATTAACAAATAGATAGATAGTTAGATCGATAGATTTTTATACAAATATATAGACAAATAGACAGACAGATAGATAGATAGACACAAATAAATTGAAAGAAAGATAGATACATAAAAAGATTGATAGTTTGATTGATAGATAGATAGATATATAGATAGAACGATATAATAAAAGAAAGATAGATAAAATAGACAAATTCATAAACAGACTGATAGATAGATTGAATTATAGATTGATAAAAGATTGATAGATAGAATTATAGACTAATAGATATACATATTTATAGACATATAGATAAACTGATTGATAGATTGATTGATAGATTGATTAAAAGTTATATAGATAGACATATTTATAGACTAATAGATATACAAAAAATAGATAGACAAATAAATAATTTAATTGACAGATTATTCGACAAATAAATCGATAGATAGTTAAATAGATAAAAAAATAGATAGATTGATAGATAAAAAGAAATATAGATAGATAGATATATAAATAGATAGATAGATAGCTAGATAGAGAGATAGATAAATAGGCAGATAGATAGGGAGATAGATTGATAGAAAGATAAATAGATAGTTAGATAGATAGATAGATAGACAGATAGATTGAAAGAAAGAAAGACAGACAGATACATAGATAGATAGATAGAGAGATAGTAAGAAATATAGATAGATAAAGAGATAGATTGATAGAGAAAGAAATAGATAGATAGATATAATGAAAGATAGATAGATAGACATATAGATAGAAAGACAAGCAGGCAAGCAGACAGATAGACAGACAGATAGATAGACAGACAGATAGATAGCTAGATAGATATAAATAAATAGTTAGATAAATACATAGATAGCTAGAAATTGATAGACAGATAGATAGTAATAGATATAGACAAATAAAAGGATAGATAGTTATATAGATAAATTGACAAATAGATAGAATGATAGATATATAGATAGATAGATATATAGACAGACAAATAGATAGATAGATAGATATATAGACACGCAAACAGATAGATAGATAGATATAAACTTATGGAGATAGACATAAAGATATATTGATTGATAGATATACATACATACATACATATATATATATATATATAACTAGATAGACAGATAGATAGTTATAAAGATAGATATTAAGATAGATAGATAGATAGTTATAAAGATAAATATTAACGCAGATAGATAGATATATAGATATATAGATAGATAAATTGATAATCATATAGAAAGACAAATATATAGATAGACAGATAGATAAATAGAGAGATAGAAAGACAAGTAGATAGACCTATAGATAGACAGACAGATAGAAAAACAAGCAACCTAGTTGGAATGTACTCAGTCAGGTTGGTAGAAAGATAGACAAATAGAGAGATAGATAGATAGAGAGATAGATAAATAAAAAGACAAACAAACAAATACATACAGACAAACTGATAGACAGATAAATAAATAAAGAGATAGATAGTTTGATAGACTAATAGAGAAAGAGATTTATATACATAAATATAGATAGATTGATAAACAAATAGATAGATAGATAAATAGCCAAATAAATATATAAACAAATAGATAGATAGAGAGATAGATAGACAGATAGATAGATATATTGTTAGACATAATGATTGAAAGATAGATTGATTGATAGACATATTGATAAAAATATTGATAGATAGATAGATAGACAGATTGATAGATAAATTTTTAGATATATTGATAGACAAATTGATAAACATATAGATAGTTAGTTAGATAGATAGATAATCAGAAACATAGAGAAATAGATACACAGATAGATTGATTGATTGATAGATTATTAGACAAATAGATTATAGATATCTAGTTATTTGGATACATAAATAGTTAGATAGGTAAATAGATAGATAGATAATATATATTAATATATTGATAGAAAGATTGAAAGATAGATATAAAAAAAAGATAGATAGATAAATAATTAGATAGATAGATAGATATATAGACAAGAAAATAGATAGATAGATAGATATACAAAAAAATAAAAATATTGATAGATAGATAGATACAAAGATAGATTAATTGATAGATAGATAGACACAAATATAGATAAATTTTTAGATAGATCGATATACAAAAAGATAGGCAAGTAGATATACATAGAGATAGATAGAGAGATAGATAGACAGAAAGATAAAAAAATATACAAAGATAGATATATAAATAGATAAACAAGTAGATAGACAGATAGATAGACAAATAGATAGATAGATAGATAGAAAGAAATATAGATAGACAGATAAAAAGAACAAAAGATAGATAAACAGGCAAACATACATACAGATATACACACAAATTGATACCTAGATAGCTAGGTAGCCAGGTAGTAAGATAGTCAGGTAGGTAGACATATAGATCGACAAAAATGTAGATATATAGATAGATAGATAAATAGATAGAAAGTCAAATAAACATACAAAAAGATAGATAGACAGATTATAGAAAGACAAATAAACATCTAGATAGCTAGTTTATAGACAAATTGATAGACAGATTAATATAGAGAAAGATATATTGATTGACAGATAGAAAACAGATAGATAGACAACTTTATAGATAGATTGATAGACAGATTGATACACATAAATATTCATAGATTGAAAGACAGATTGATAGACATCTTGTTAGATAATTTGATATACAGATTGATAAACAAATGGATAGATAGATAGATTGATTGATAGATTGATTGATAAGCAAGGAGATAGACAAATATTTAGACATATAGATAGATGAATAGTTAGACAGATTATTAAACAAATAGACAGACAGACAGACAGACAGATAGAGAGGCAGACAGACAGACAGATAGATAGATATACAAATAGAATGATAGAGTGATAGGTAGATAGATAGAAATATAGATAGATAAACAGATAGATAGATAGATAGTAATAAAAATAGTTAAATAAATAGTTAGAAAAACAAATAGAAAAGTAGATTAATAGATAAATATATATATATATATATATACACATTTATATAGATAGATAAATAGATAGACAGATAGATAAACAAATATATAGATAGTTGGATAGAAAGTCAAATAGATAGATAGATAGGTAGATAGATAGACATACAGACAGAAAAATAGATAGATAGGTAGCTATCCAGGTAGATAGATAGTCAGGTAGTTTTTCAGTTAGACGGAAAAATAAATGGATAGACAAACAGATAGATAGATAGACTGATAGTTAATAATTTTGCAGGGAATTACATGAAGAAATTGTTATCCAGCTATTGTAAGGGAGTTAGTTGGTATAAGGGTCTGTAAGGGTTGGTAAGGGTGTAAGGTAGACACTCTTGCAAACACATATAAGGCTCTGTAAAGGTGTTAGGATGTAAGTTGGTGGGTCTGATGTAAGTTGGTGTAAGGTAGGCACTCTTACAAAACTCCTGGAACTTCTGTAAGGGTTTTCTAGTTGCTGTTCTGGAAAACTGATCTTTCTTATATGTATATGTACTGGAACTTCTACATTCTCCAAAACTACTGTTCTGGAAAACTCAGCTGGTGTTTTTCAGTCTACTTACATGTACATGTAGGCAGTATGTGATGGAAAAAGCTGGTAAAAGCTATTTTCCAGCTTGTTTTGGTCTGCTTACATGTATATGTAGAGAGATATCAACTTGAAAAAGCTGACAGACCTCAGCTTTTTAAAACTGACAGATATGAGCTTGGAAAAAGCTGATATCTGTTATGAGTATTATGGAGTATACAGAAGTGTCAGCAAGATTAATAGGAATTATAAGTGTCTATAAATAAGTGTTAAGCAGTATAAGTGTCTGTAAAAGTTGGTGTGTAAAAGTGTCAATTATAAGTGTATGTAATAAGTATCGAGGAGGACAGCATGCTGGTAGAACTTCCAAAAAAAAGAAATAAAAAGGCTGTTGTGGTCACAAAACTACTGGGAAGAAAGCTGAACAGAACAAGCATTTGCAAGCACAAAAAGCTCAGAGAATCAAATTGACTAGAAGATTAGCAGAGCTAAATAAACAGGAATGGCAGCTACCAAACTGGAAACACAAAGCATAAAGATTTAATGGCAGAAGTTTAATGGAAATAGAAATTTCAGCACTAAGAAACTTCATAAAGAGAAAGAAAAGTGCATTTTCATGGCACTTGATAGTTTTAATGTTACTTCAAATATTGTATGTTAAATTTTATGAATGGATGTAAATGGGAAATGGGTAGAAATTAGCTTGTAAACAATGGTATTCCTCCGCCAAAAGAGAGGGTTATATAATTAATAAAACAAACTTTATAAAAAAAAGATAGATAGACTGATAGACAAACAAAATATTAGAAAGATAGATAGACAGACAACAAAAAGACAAAAAGACATTAAATAGATAAATTGATAGATATATTGGACGACAAATTTATAGACAAAAAAAATAAATAGATAGATAGATAGATAGACAGTTGGATAGACATATAAATTGATTGATTCATTGACATATTGATAAACTTGTTGATAGTATAAGAGAGAGAGATAGATATATTGATAGACATATTGATAGATAGATTAATAAATAATTAGATAGAAATATAGATAGACAAATAGATAGATAGACAAATAGATAGATTGATTGATAGACAAATAGATAAACAGATAGATAGACAAAATGATAGACATATTATTAGAAAAAGAGATAGATAGATAGACAAACAAATAGACAGGTAGATAGATAGATAGATAAATATATAGATAGATAGATAGTTTGATAGACAAATAGATAGATAGGTATATAAATAAATAGAAAGATGGATAGATAGAAAAATAGATAGATAGATAGATACAAAGATAGACTAATAGATAGATAGATTGATCGATAGATATATCGACATATAGATAAACAAATAGATAGACAAGTTGATAGATAGATAAATAGACAGATAGATAGATAGATATATAGATACATAGATAGATATACATACAAATAGAAAGAAAGATATATAAACAGATAGAAAGATAGATATACAGATAAATAGATATATAGATAGATAGAGAGATAGAAAGTTAGACAGATAGATAGATAGAAAGATAGATTAATAGATAGATTGATAGACAAATTGATAGACATATTAATAGATGGATTGATAGATAGTTTGATTGATAGATTGATAGAAAGATTGATAGAAAGATTGATAGACAATGGATAGACAAAATGATAGGAAATTAGATAAGCAAATGGATAGATGGATAAATAGACATATAAATAAATATATAGATATATATAATAGGATTTTGAGAGATGGATAGATATAAGATAGATAGATAGTCATATTATTAGATAGATAGATAGATAGAAATATTAAAAGATAGACAGATTTATAAATGGATAGACAAATAGATAGAAATCTATATAGACAAATAGATAGCAAGAAAAATAGATATATAAATAGATAAAAAATAGATAAATAGATTGAAAGAAATTTAGATAAGTAGATAAATAGATGGATAGATAGATAGACATATAGATAGATATATAGATAGATATATAGATAGATAGAAAGATAGATAGAAAGATAGATATATAGATATACAAAAAGATAGAATGATAAATAGATAGATATATAAATAGATAGATAGATAAAAAAATAGACATATAGATATACAGAAAGATAAAATGATTGATAGAGATAGAGATAGATAGATAGTTGACACATTGATTGACACATTGATTGACACATAGATAGACAGAAAGATTGACATATATATAAATAAGTAGATTGACAAATAAATAGATAGAAAAATATATGGAAAGATAGATAGACACATAGATCAATAGATAGATAGAAAGATACTCAGATAGATAGATAAATAGATAGATAGATAGGTTGAAATATAAATAGATAGATAGATACATAATAGATAAATAGATAGATAAGTAAATTGGTAGATAGATAAATTATTAGATAGATATATAGATAGACAGATAGATAGAAAGATAAACAGATAGTTAGAAAGATAGTTAGAGAGAAAATAGACAAACATACAGATAAACAAATTGACACACAAATAGATAGAGAGATAGATAGTTAATTAGATTGACAGAGATATAGATAGCATGCAGTTAGGTAGGTAGTAAATCACGTATGTAGGTAGATAGAAGATTGACAGACAAACAAATAGGCAGATAGTAAAATAGAAAAATAAAGAGATAGACAAACGGATAGATAGATAGGCAAACAGTCATAAAGATAGATAGTTAATACATAGATTTATAGACACATATAGATAGATTGATAGAAAGATAGATAGACATATAGATATATATATATATATATATATATATATATATATATATATATATTGATAATTAGACAAATAGATAGATATATTGATAGATAGAATGATAAAAATATTGATAAAATAGTAATAGAAAAATTGATAGAGAGATTAATAAATAGAATGATAGATAGATAGATAGATAATAGATAGACAGATAGATAAATATTTAGATAAATAGATAGATAGATAGATAAATGGATAAATAGATAGATAGATAGATAGATAAATAGATAGATTGACATATTATTATATAGAAACTTATATAGATATATAAATAGAATGATAGATAGGTAGATAGATAGATAGATAGATAGAAAGATAAATAGATATATACACATATAGATAGACATATAGATATAAAGATATATTCATATATACATAGAGAAAGATAGACAGACAGACAAATAGATAGATATATAGATAGGTAGGCAGATAGATATACATATATATAGATAGATATATATATATAGACAGATCGATAGAAAAATAGAAATTTAGATAGATAAATAGATAGACAGATAAAAGATAGATAGATTGACAAGAAGATATGCATATTGATAGATAGATAAATAGATATATAGATAGACAAATAGATAGATAGATAGATAGATAGACATACAGTTTGACAGATAGAAAGACATGTAGATAGATATACAAATAGACACAAAATAGATATATAGATAGATAGTTAGTTAGTTATATAGGCATACAAACAAATAAGCAGGCAAATAGAAAGATAGACAAAAAATTAGCAAATAGATAGATTACGAACAAAGAGAAAATCAAATAGACAGATAGATATACCGATAGAGAGAAAGAAAGATTATTTTATACATAGATTTATAGACATATAGATAGACAGATTGATAGAAAGTTAGATAGATAGACAGATAGATAGATATATAGATAGATAGACATATAGATAGATAGACATATAGATAGATAGACATATAGATAGATATATTAATAGATATACAAATAGATAAAAAGATTGATAGGTAGAATGATAAAAAGATTAAATGACATATTGATAGATAGATTGATAGATTGATTGATAGATAGATTCATAAATAGATATATAAATAAATAGACAGATGAATATATAAAAAAATATATAGATAGATGAATATATAGATATATAGATGGATAGACAAGAATATAGAGAGATATATAGACAGATAGATAGATAAATACATAGATAGATAGATTGATAGATAGATATACAGATTGATAGATAAATAGATAGAAAGATTGACAAATAGATAGATAGAAAGATAGACAGATAGAGAGACAGATAGATATATAGATAGATACACAAATAGAAAGAAAGATAGATAGATAAAAGAACATACAAACAAACAAATAGATAGAAAAATTGATAGTTATACAGACAAACAAATTGATAAATAGATTGACACACATAAAGATAGACATATAAATAAATAGACAAATTGATAAATAGATTTATAGACAGATAGTAAGACAAATAGATAAATAGTTAAATAGATAGATTAATAGAAAGATAGATGGATTAAAAGAAAGATTGATAGACATATTTATATATAGATTGAAATGAGATTGATAGACTGATAGATTGATAGATTGATAGTCAGACAGATAGATTGATAGATATAAAGACAGACAGACCAACAGATAGATAGATAGATTGATTGATCGATTGATTGATAGATTATTAGATTAATATATCTTTCAATAGATAGACAAATACATAGACACATAAATAGATAGATAGATAGAAATAGAAATAGAAAGACAAATAGATAGACAGATAGAAAGAAATATAGATAGACAGATAGATAAATAGATAGATAGACAAATAGATAGATAGAAATATAAACAGATAGATAAACCAAAAGATAGATAGATAAATAGACACACACACACACACACACATATATATATATATATTGATAAAGGTTAGATATACAGATAGACAAATAGATATATATATATATATATATATATATATATATACATATACATTTAGATAGATAGACAGATTGTTTGCCAAATAGATAGTTAAAAAAATTGATAGATAGATAAATAAATAGATAGACAGATATATAAATAAATAGATAGTCATATAGATAGACAGCGAGATAAAAAGATAGATAGATAGAGAGATAGACTGATAGATAGACATATAAATTGATAGATAGATGGATGGATAAATAGAAGTAGATAGACAGATGGATAGATAGATAGATATACAGATAGAATAACTGATAGATAGACAGATAGATAGTCAAATAGATTAATAGATAGATAGACAAATAGATAGGCAGACAAATAGACAGATAGAAAGATAGGTTCATTGATAGACAGATAAATATAGAGATACATAGATAGATAGATAGATAGATGGATGGATGGATATATAGATTGATAGATCGATTGATAGACAAATAGATAGAAGGAATATTGATTGATAGATAGATAAATAGATATATTGATATAAAGATAGATAGATAGATATCGAGACTTATAGATAGATAGATAAACAGATAGACACATAGATAGAAATAAATAGCACTACAAGAAAAGCCCAAATAGCTAGTGAAAATTCTCTAGCTATATAGGCTTTTATCATCGTTAAAATAGAATAACGACGCAATAATGATGAAAATTATCCCAAGCTAAAAAGTTTTACACAAAATATTAATGAGAAAATATAATTTCCTAGCTAATTTTCTAACAACAGAATTTCCTTAGCTAATCTTTTTTTTCCCTTGCTAATTTTATCATAATTAAGAATAGTAATTATTATTTTCGATTGAATATATACAAATAATTCTATAACTAAATTAATGATGAAAAATTATCTAGATATTTTTATTTGAAATCAATTTTTACAATTTTTTTACAAAAAAATTGATTACATATTTTTAAATTTTTATATAAAATTAAATAAAAACATATACTAAAAACAAAATTTTATGATTAACAAAATGCAAAAGCAGTTCATAATTTTTTTTGATACAATTGTTACATAGTTAAAACAAAAACATAACATAGGTATATAATTATTTAAAACTAAATCATCATCCTCATAATTAATGATGCATTTATGCTAGGCTCTCCTATGTGGTTTCTCTACCGTAACTCTATTTGCTATCTGTCTCGTTAAGGCCACTAACTGACTCCATATAGGACATCTACTATTATATTACATTTGGTACTGCTCAGAAAAATTATTTTCAACTTCAACAACATAATTATCAACAATGAAATCATGAAAAAAAGCCAAATATTATAAACTAATGACAATCCCACTCTAAATACAAAACAAAAGCAAACACATGTAATTGAAAATATTACTTAATTTCTAGATGTGTTGGTTGACCAAATCTAGTAGCTAAAGCATCTATAATAAGTTTATCTCCCAATTTCAAGCACTTTACTAATTCCTTTTCATTCTTTTTAGGGGCTACATATACAAAATAGTACTTATCATCGAGCATGTTCTAGTGCTTGATCAATGCTTCCTCTACAAATGCAGATAGAAGCTTAGATTTTTTACCGAGAAGATGATGAAGTAAATTTATGAAAAAATAATCAAGAGAGAAAACTTATCAAACAAAATAACAAAACAAAAAAATAATTAAATAATATAGTGTAGCAAAAGAAGTAATTAGAAATAAATACAAAAATGTGAACTAGCATTCAATGAGAAATTGAATCATGCAGTTTTCCTTGGTTATGGGTTCCCAGGTCGGATCCAACACCATGTTCTTCCCATCAATATTAAGGATCAAGACACTCACTGGAGCCTCCAAATGTCTAACTCCAACCTCATTAGCTAACTCATTTTATTATTCCGAAACACCACACTTGTGCATTTCATTTTTCCTAATGAAGATGAATATTTTTTTAACCTTATCCAACAACTCAAACCAAGCAAAACGAGATGATGCCATCAATTGAATAAATACAAAAAATGATACACAAACTGATTATCAACTTGTTTTTTTTAAACAAGCTTACTAACACATGGAAATAATAGACACTTGATGTGAGGTGATAATAGAGAGGAGTAAATTCAAATGATAATCAACTGAACAAACAACTGGAACAAAATGGATGAAAAAGAAGGGAGCTTAGCCTATTAAACATGCACCCTTGTTGTTGTAGTTGAGCAAAATCTCCAATATCAAAATGACCACCTTAATAAACAAAAAAATACCAGCAACATGCACCACAATTGGAAGGTGGGCTACAACAATTTGTGTTGGCTCATAGTAAAGAATATAATTTGGCATTATTCTGGTCTCATCTAGCTCTCCTCTTCTTGGAGCAGGCTCAAACTACATCAATTTTAAGGGCAACCTATTAGGTTTTGTAAAATTCAAATACACATATATATACATACATCTAATTTCATGTTAATAATTAAAAAAAAAAAAACACTTGATAATCAAAATGTCATACAACTTAAATTCTTATTTAATGGACAAAAATAATTAGTGTAGCTCAAATTGAGTAATCTCATCAAAAGTATCCAAAATAAAAAAAAATCAACAAAAATAATATATTCTCTCAAAACATGTTCATATATAAATCTCTATCTCTTTAAATGTCATTATATTTTACATTTTTCAAAAGACTAAATCGACTCTCTTATAAATAACAAATTATGATGGATTTACTGTCAAAACTAAGAGGAGCTCAAATAGAGTGTAAGTGAGAAACAAGTGCAAAATATTTATCAACCTCGAAATAGATCTCAATCTTTCATATATTTTTCACTTATCTAAGTATATTAAATACAACATTATATAAATTTATTATAAAAAATTTATTAAACTAATTATACAAATAATATATGTTAATATAAAATTAGATAATTAAAGATATTTGAACTTTTTTTGATACTCACATATCTAATTGATTCAAAATAATATCTTTGGTGAAATAAAGTTAATTTTTTATGAGCATGTTATCTTTATTCCAAAAAAATAAACAAATATACAAAAGTCTTACATTTCAACTTTCATAGAAATGAAAAATTAATTAGATTCAAATTTAATAACTTTAAGGGAAAACAATTGCATAGAATGTATCAATCTATGCTCATGGAAAATAGATCAATAATATAAAGCTTTTCATAGGTAACAAACAAAACTTATCTTGTAAATAAAAATAATCAAGTAATTATTTTCTATGAACCTCATCAAAATTATCATAAAAAATATGTATTCACAACAAATTATAATAAGAACCTATAAGAGGTGATTAAAGAAAGAGGAAATCAAAATAAGTTCATTTTAACTACTAGATATAAAAAATTAAAATAACAAAACTCATGTATCAATGTATAACACTTCACCGGCAAGAAAGCCTTTAGTTGAACTTCATTCTCATTAAAAGTACACTTGTTATTGAATAATTATAAAAACTAATCACAAGTATTAAAACAAAAATAATTATGCAATCCTTTTGAGTGATGATAAGTATATCATTTTTATGACTTATCATTCTAAATGAGAAAGTGTCTCATAAAGAGTTTAATATGGCTTCAAATGAATAAGAAAAAAAAAATTAATGCACAAAATAAATAAATATGAATAAAAAAGTATTCCATCAAGTGAAAGGTAATACTAAAATGTATTTGTTTATTTTGGAAAATATTCAAAAGATAAGATCAAACGAGTCAATTGAATTGACTATTTTTTTAGTCATAATCAATAAAACAGTGAAAAAGCTGAGTATGTCAAGAGATCTTTCACTAAGGAGCTTAGCACATGTGAAATTAAATTTGCCACGGATGAGTGGAAATCTCTTGATTTGGATAACTCTATTTCTTCAAATATTACTGAGAAGTTTAAAAAGGAGTCTGAAGTATAAAGGAATCACATAATAAAAAAAATTCTTCAATCTCCCAAAAGCTCAATTTAACTTTTTGCAAGGCGACTAAAGTGGGTTACTATTATATAAATCATGTATTATTTGAGTACTTGATCTTTAAAGATTGTTTCATTCAACGGGCTAGGGGTGAATTTTTCGTGAAGGGAGCACAGATGAGAAGAAAAAGAAAAGATAAATTAATTTTCATTAATTTACGAAAACTAATATATATATATATAAGTAAAAATAAATATATATATGATTGAGAGAGTTCACATGTCAGGTGCTCTCCTACAATGTAAAAAGAAAGAAAATACATAAATAATATAAATATAGACACTAAATTAAATCTCAACTATCGTTTTCATAATATTGCATACATGCTTTGAATATCAAATTTAAAAGATATGAAAAAAAACTTACAATCCTCCAAGTGTATTCATGATGATGTCTACAATAATTTCACTAATAAATATATTCACTAATAACATGTCGAATTGTCTAAATATCACATTAAAATATTATCAACTATGAATTGATAAACATAACATCTCCAAAAAGTAACTAATATACTAAAACACACAAGTAACTGATAACATAACTCTTTGCACTGAAGCTAGAATCAACAATATGCCCATATACTATATCTTAGAATTGTGTTCATATTAGTGTATGTTGGAAAATCTAATATGTAACTAAAAATACTATGAGTGCCAATAATATTTGATCTGGTTGGTTGTGATTTACAATTGTTTTTTTCTTTTATTTTATTTTTTTCTTGCATATGTATAAGAGCATTCAACCTATGGGATAACATAATTCGATTAGTCCCTTATATAAGGGATTAGCTTGTACACATTTTGTTATGCGATTTTTCAAATACTCTTCTTTTATTTTGCATTGTTTCTCAACATAGTATCAAAGCCAAAATCTTATAGAATACAAATTCTTGAGTGAGTGGCTTGCATTTTGAATGTGCAGAAACATTTAATATTTTATTACAATATAACAAAAAATAATTTTTGAAATTATATGATAAAAAGTTGGACATATTTCTCAAATACTCTTCTTTTATTTTGCATTGTTTCTCAACATGGTATCAATAAGAAAATCTTATAGAATACAAATTTTTGAGTGTGTGGCTTGAATATAACTATTTCGGGGGCTGTGAGGGGAAAAGATAAAGAAAGAGTTGTAGCAGCAAGTAGTGCGCCCTTTTATTGCTTTCGTTTCAATGTATATTCTTGAAAGTGCAAACAATTTTAATATTTTATACAATATAACAAAAATTTATTTTTGAAATTATATGATAAAAAAGTTGGATATATTTCTCAATAAAAAATAAAAATTTAGAATCTTGTTCAAATTTTAGTAAAGATCTCAACTAATTATCAACCTAAAATTTTTTATCATCAATTATTAGTTATATATACAAAAACTATCAAAGATGAAGTGCATCCAATTATAATTATACTAAACATAAATTATAAGGGTCTAATGCACCATTTTTTTCTAAATTATTTAACATATCTTCTTAGATGACTCATCTAGTACTCCAGTACTAGTTTTAGAGTTATATATTTTTTAAAATATTTATATTTGACTAGATTTTATTTCTCATTTAGTATTTTTTTTTATTTATCATATTAGAATTTGTCCATACAATTTAAGTATGACTATTAATACTAAATATTTTGCTTACTTGAGGAAAGACACTAGAGAAGAAAGGTTTCTCTACATCATCTAAAATATTTAGTTCATTATATAAAGATCATACTTAGTGCACAAGCCTTCTATTTTAGCATAAGGTCTGGGAGAAGTTCATATATCAATGTCTTACCATCAAAATTTAAAAAAACATATGATAAATCTCGAACCCAATACCTTGGACAAAGATGCTTTTATTGAATAAAGACATGACCTCCAACAAATACATATAATAAAAAAATTTCACAAATGATTAGTCATCTTAGTATTATTCTCATTCAAATATTTTAAATTCAAAATTCTTATAAGATTAAGTGCATTAATATTTATGCAACTACATACCAAATTTAATTCATTATATGGATCAAATGTATTATCTATAATATTTAATTAACTAAAATTTATGTTAAGTTTTACTAGGAAAGAACTACAAAACTCAAAATACATAAGAAAAAAATGAATAGAGTAATTAAATTAAATAATAAAATATATATTAATCTAATGATGCATAGCATTTATTAGATAAAATATTATTAATTATTATATGTCTTTATAAGTTTAAGCAATTGAGCTTATGGATTATAAAAAATATAATATATAATACACAAAATTCTCACTTAACACATAATTTATGAGATGTTAATAACTTAATTATCTTACCCATAAAAATCAAAGAGATTTCATCTATAGGTGTCAAATGGGCGATGCGGCCCAACACGACAAGCTGCAGTGCTGTGCCCGAGCCCGTGCCAGGCAGACCCTGGATATGAGTCATGGTGTGTCGTGCTGAGGGTTTTTGGGCCACGTGACATGCCAGGCACTTGGGCACGGCACAGATGATCATGCGCCGAGTGATGCCTGACATGGGGATGACATGTTGATGGCCGACGGGGGACGGTGGCATGACAGCACTGTGCAAGAAATCCTAATTTTATAAAAATTCGACCGACCTGACCTGAACCAACCAACCCGAACCTGGGCAATTTTTGGGCCTTGGGCCCATGCTGAGCTTGCCCTCCAAGAAACTGTGCCGTGCTTGGCACGGCACCCCAACCCAGTTGGGCCCGAAAATTTCATCTAATTAGTATCAAACAAGAGACCTATAGCTTTTAAACAATGATATATATTTTTCATCTTAAAAAAATATTTTTGTAACCTGCAAAAACACACAACCACTATTGTATGGTATAATTGTTGTTTTCTAATTTATATTAAACATGCTTAGTGATGAATTAGCCATTTTAACAAAATAATTGGGTTAGTTTATTAGGTCCTGAGACATGAGTGCCCAAAAACAACTCATGCCTAGGACCAAAGTAGCTATGCACATGCCACATTGTCATGGGTAACGAGTCACAATTGTTTGACCATGACCCTAGCACAAACAATGCTTGGACAAGAGTAATGGGTCACAAGTAGCACATTGGGCTAGCCCACATGCAACCACAAATGGCATATGGGGCCACTAAATGAGGCTCAGTAAAACCCACGGTTTCATGCCATACAAGATCATGCCATGTTGAACTAGTTAGAGACTCATACCCATGATAAAATGCTCATAAGACTGTCCTAAGGACTGTGTCACTTCATCAAAACTTTAGACCTATGATACAAGACCCAACATCCACTGTCAATGACAAATGGTGAAAACATATAGAATCTATGATTAATCAAAGGTACTATATTACACAATATATTTTTTAATTATTTATTTAATACATAAATACAATAATACATAAAAATTATATTGGAGCATACCTTTTTACTATGATCATCCTCTTCCTCATAACTTAAGCAGAAAACATGATCCAAACAAAAATTAATCTTAAAAATTATCATATAATGATTTATATCTAACTTGAAAATAATAAAAGTGAAGGAAAAATCAACATATGCTTACCTCGCAATCTGAATCAGTTACCACAAACTATCCCAGTGGTAAAGTAGCTTTCCTTTGGCTCTCAGGGCAACATGACCTATTTATCAGAAAAACCTTTAAAGAATTATTAAAAGAAAATTTAAATATCTAAATTATAGTAAATCAAAGTAAATTCAGATAGGTACTTTAGATAATGATATAAAAATATAATTTGATCAGATACAAAATGAAAAGAGATTCAATTTTCCACAAAATGCTACAAATGGAAGGACCTAAGCAAACTGATAACAAGCTACAATGTCCCAACAGATAGAACTTATTTCTTAATGTTTGGAGATGAATGAACCAAATTTCCAATCACACCTACCTACAAAAACAAAAATAATTGGTCCAAATAAGACAACAAAGGCCAAGATCAAAATTTCAGAATAGTGAGAACTAAAAAATTAATTGAGATGTCAATTTTTAAGTAAAGTAACACACTTCATAATGTATAGCAGCATCTTCTGAGCACAACATTAAGTTGATTGTGGGAAGAGCATCGCACTCGACAATCTGAAAAGTCAAAAAAATGCATTATTTTCTTATGGCAAAGTAAATGATAAAAAATCAGCAATCACAATAAGGAACATTACCTAATTTTTATTCTCGTCATTCTTGAAAGCTAAGGTTCTTAGTGCCCTTTCAGATGCCCTTTAAACTTTAATGTCAAAGAAATCCAATAATTCAACTAGAGGTAGTATTCTAACATTCATCCTGAAAAATAACTCATTAATAGAAAGCATTGTGCACATTTCCAAAAGCAATTGCATTAAAAATAGAAACCTAATATGAGTTTTGATGTTGCTATTCTCATGGGCAAGGTTGGTGATTGCATCAGCTGCCCCTCTTAGGATGCTATTCACTACCCGAAGTGTAGATCCATCTCAGTGTAGGTGGAAAAGTACCTGAGTCAATAATAAGCTGCTAATGTTCTGGCTATTCCACAAAAAATTGTAAAAGTTCATGAGTGTAACATGTAAACACATCACAAACAATAGTCAGCAATGGATTGCTCTAATAGCTTACAAATCAAACAACTAAAGCCATATAATGTGTGAGACACTTCATTGTTCATGGATTTTGAACTCTAGAGTTACTCACAAATTTTATTGAACCCATTCTTAACTAATATTACAATATTAATATTACAGAAAAATAAACAATATATTAATTAATACTAATTAATACTAATTATTATAGTTTATAATCATATCTTTTGTGTTTTTTACTTATTTTATTATTTTTATGTTATTATTGATGGAAGCACCTAACATCTAGACTGCTTCAATTCATTGGCCCATTATATTATATGAGAGGATTGCTTGTAATTTTTTTACTAGGTGTTTTTCATCAAGTTTTATGTTTGACATAGAATTATGCATAGTATCAAAGCCAAAACCCTAAGTAAATCAAACCTTGAGTCATGTAATGGTTCAAAATCCTAAAAAATGAGAGAACATACATTGTGCCAACACAGGGGACATGGGCGTACATGCTATAGTAATGCCCCATATACAGCCATCACATACTATGTGAGATGAGCATCTACTTCATAAAGAGGATGTTGCATGGTTATGCATGATAAAAGAGTTTGTGCATTGTAGTAGGCACCTCAATTGCACAATATGCATTATAGTCGTGGAGTAATATTTTTGTTGACAGCGTGCATAATAATATGGCATAATAGTAGGCACTTCAATTATATAATTTCACTGCTAAAATTTACCGAATTATCGACCAATTTTTTGGTCGCTAATTTCAATTTTTTTGGTCGGAAACCAAATAGCAACCATTTACCATCCAAAATCATTGGTCATAATTCTGCTCGTCGCTAAATTTTTTAACAATAAAAAATCAGCCGGTTCGTAAATTACCGACCATTTACCAATCTTCAACCGACAAACATTTACCGACTCTATTCCTACAATTTTTTGACCAAATTAATTAGGTCAGTACATGGTCTCTAAATGGTCGGTAATTAATGACCATTTACAGACCTTTCACCGACAAATAATTACCGACTAAATTCCAACTATTTTCTGACCAAAAGCACTTAGTCATTTTATGGACTCAAAATGATCGGTCATAACCGATTATTTTGAGGCCAATTACCGACAACCAATATCCGATGATATTCTGACCATTTTTTGACCAAAAACATTAGGTCGGTAAATGGTCTCCAAATGGTTGGTAATTACCGATAATTTACAAACTATTTATCGACAAATAATTTTCAACTCTATTCCAACCATTTTTGAATGTATTCTATCCTTTTTATGACTAAAAGCATTAAGTTAGTAAATGGTCACAAAACGGTCGGTAATAACCGAAAAAATTGTGACAAAAAATTGACCAAAAATCTTTAAAAATCATTGGTAGGTAATTGATCTCCAAAAATACTACCGACCATTTGGTAATCATTTAGCAACCATTAATATTAAAAAATTTAGGTTAGTTTTGGTCACAATTTGGTTAGTAATTACTGACCAAGTTTTTTTTTGTAGTTTTTCTACAGTTGATGTAGAAACTAGAATAAATAATACATAAAAACATCCAATTAACTTCCAATTTTGATGTAGTTGCTACAGAAACATATATAGATAACACGAAAAAAAAATCAAATTAACTCCAGCAAACAACTATATATACTGCATATGTATATTAAAAACATCAAGAGAAAATAAAAAAAAAATAAAATCTAAAATCAAAGTTTAAGGCATTGAAAAAAAAATTTGTGCAATACCCTCAATCATATAACCTATTATCATAATCATTATGCTGCGACATTTCTGGTCCACATGGTGAGATGTTGGTACTAGGGTAGAGATGTCTGCTACTGCTAGTCCTGATGTGGGTCTGTAGGTGCTGCTGTAGCTGATGAAATAGTTGCGGTAGCTGGAGCATTACATCGAACATTCTGAGGTAGATCATTAGGGTTGAACTATAGACCTCCTTCCGAAAACATCTTTGTAAGCCAGTCAAAATGCATACGCAACTCATCCCTATCATCTTCATAGTCAATCATGCGTCACTCGGTATCGACCAACTGAAACAGTATCGAATTTTGCATCACATCCTAAAATTCCTCCATCTTCGAGAACAAATTCGAAACTGGTCCTAAAAATTTAGTTTCACAATCTATTTGTCTTTGCAAGTAGAATGATGATGTCGGCACACCAATGCCATAGACGGGCATCTTCTCATTACCATCAACAGCCACATACCAATTCTTATTCGTATCAACTAGTGGAGCTTATGAATGAGAACTACATGTTGCACCATCACATGAACCTAAAGTAGACTAGGAATACTCTTGAGTCGCAGCAGCTAACATTTGCTCATATCTCACCTAATAAAAATCTACGAAAAGTATTTCAAATTATATTCAAACAAAAAAAAGAAAAATTAAATTTTTTTATATAAACTTACATTTGCTGCATGAGAACTTTGATCAATGAAAATCTGATCATCATGAGCCTTCGTGTGCATGTATCTAAATAAGTTAGAAGCATTGGACTTCTTACCCTTTTTTGCGTGTCTATAATTACACACAATACATATGTTAATTATATTGAAAAAAAATTCCTTATGAGAAATGAAATTTAGGCATAATTGAACACAATTCACAAAGTAATAAATATAAAAAGTATAAATTAGAAATAATACCAATGCTTGTTTGTGCTCACGCATAGAGCGAGATCTACAAGTGTGAGTTGACATACCACTACCCTTTCTAGCCCACTCTGAGCGACAATTGCTGCTCTTTTTATCACCTCTTCCTATAATCCAAATCTTTCAAACTGCTCCTCCACTCCTTGAAAACATGATCCAGGACACTCGAATCTTTTTCTTTCTTCTTCAACCATTTATCTTTGATCTCATACATGGTGTCTTTATACCAACTAGCAGCATGTTTGTAGAATACACTTTTGACCGCCTCCTCTGGTTATGTCTACCTATACACTTTCTGCATCCATAAATAAATAATTTTAATCAATGAACAAAAGAATAAATAAAATATTTAAAAATTTTTAGGTAGTAATATTTACCTTAAATTCTCTCCAAATCATCAATTGGTCTCTATGTTTGAGTGACTTCCAATTATGTCCATTAGGTTTAAAGGACTTTCTTAATATTGACCTTAGAACTTTAGAAATGGAACAAGACAACTCTACCTTCATCATGCAACAAAAAAATTATTAGCAAGTAAGAAATAAATTAAAAAATTGATAAATAATTTGTTAAGTTTTATATCTTACGGATTATCAATTGTCTGATCAAATTGAGTAATAGGGAGTATCTCGTCAGTATGGTGCTCTAAGGAAGACTCCAACATCTACATCCTCTCCCTCCTCTCTCTCCCATGTCTTTTGATCATTCATCAATATCTCAGGACCATTATGTGGATTAGTCAGTTGATGCTGCTGCTTTGGTACATTCACAACCTTCTCTATTTGATATGGAATCTCATCCACCCATGACCCTCAACCAGTTTCGAGCATAACTAAGGTTGTGCAACCTATACCATAACTCGTATGACCTTGCAAGGTGCTACCTCTACCTCATCCAAGTGCCATAACTATAAAAAATACATAAGGCAATAAAACTTAACAAAAATGATTAATAATTAAAATAACATAAAACACACTGCCTACTCATCCTCATCAGAATTATCCAAATCTGGGTTATCTTATTCTTCATATGTAGTAACATGATTTTCAAACTCCTCTTCATCACTCGTTTCTTCCTTATAATAAATTAAATTTTCATCAACATCTACATCTCCATAAGTATCCATCTCAAAAGATGTGACTAAAAGGATGTCTTCATCCCCCACCACATCTTCGATTATAACAACAATACCAACATGATTGAACCTCAGAGAAATTTTTTAGGAGATATAGATGAGCTGAAGTATATTAATAGTGTGTTAGATACCATTTTCCTTCAGCACTAATTGCTTTACCTGCAGGCTTGAAAATTTCAAGCATATCATTATCCACATTGTCATAAAGATAAATTTCATTCCACTCTTCCTTAAGTGGAAAAGTTGGATCTCCTTCTTTGAAATAGAATGATGTGAATTTTGCAGCCTCATCCATAATATAACCTATTGATATAGAACCCTCTTCATGAGCCTTATTCATTATTTTATGCTTTATTTTCCTATAGTATCTACAAAAAGATTATTAAAAATTACAAGTCATTTTTGTGTATATAAAAATATATATTAGAAAAGAATTTATTTAGAGAATTAATATTATCTTTCTATAGGATACATCCAATTATAATGAACATGACTAGCAACCCTAGCTTCATAAGCCAAAAGCACTAGAAGATGTTCCATTGAGTCGGATAAACTAGGAGGAAAGATTTTTCCAAAATTGCAAGATAACAGAAATTTGTTCATCCAGATTCCTCACTACAAGAAAAACCCCATATAGCTAGGGACAATTCCCTAGCTAAATGGGCATTTTTCATCACTAAATGAGATATAAAGATGGATTAACAACAGATCAATTCCCTATCTAAGGTTATCATCGCTAAAATTTAGTGAAGGAAAGTGTCTCTAGCTAAATATTTAGTGACGGAAAATCCCTAGCTATAAAAAATAATTTTTTTAGCAAAATTAGCAAGATAAAAGAGATTTTCCATTGCTAAATGGATATAAAGATAGAAGTGTTCACAAGATAAAGTGCTCATCGCTAAATATTAGCTATGGAAATAGTCCCTAGCTAAATAAATTTAGCGCTTGAAAAATCCCCTGCTAAAATAAAGAAAACCCTAGCTAAATTAGCTAATAAAAATTCTATAGCAAATTTAGCTAGGAATTTTTCCCTCAAATTTAGAATGGGATATTTCCCTAGCTAAATTAGCTAGGGAATTTTCCCTGGCTATTTTAATTTCAAAACTATTTTCAGAATTTTATGTATTTTAAAATTTTTTAATTAATTGATTTAATATTTTAATATTAAATTGAATAAAAATAAAAACTATAAATGATAATTTATAATTAACAGTAAATAAAATCATTTAATAACATATTCTAATACAATATTTTACATAATTAAAACAAAAAATTTAAAAATTTTATTACATCTTATTCGTCAATGTATCTACCGACAGTGAATAAAGTATAATCTATCTATTCATTGATGTTGCTTTATCTCCCTCTACTCCTTCGATCACCATATCTGTAAGAAATTTAAATAACTCAATCAAATCAAAATAAAAAAAATTATGTTTTGATAAATATATAATACTACAGTATATATGTAAATATATACTAGCATTTTACTCACACATATATTACTGTAGTATAAAATGAGTACAATATTATATGTACATACAAATTACAATATTATCCATACATATATACTGAGTACAAATATACTCGGTATATATGCACATAAAATACTGTAGTAATATAAGTACGTATATACTAAGTATATACGTACGTATATATCATATTTGTTGCTGTTACTATTGTTGCTGCTACTGACATTGCCCCTACCATTCCATCCACTACTCCCGTTGCCGCTCCTGTCGCCTCTGCCGCTGCCACCACTGCCGCTGCCGCCGCTGTTACCACTGCTACCACCACTGTCGCCGCTACTACCACAATTGCAGCTCCTACCATTGTTGCTGCCACTATTGCTGCTGCTGCAGTTGTCACTGCTACCACTTTCACTGCTGTTGGTCCTACATCTATTTCCGCCACCACTGCCGCTACCGCCACTACCACCACCACCATTAATAATAAAAAAAATGGCAGGTGATGATGCTTGACTGATTAACTTGAGATTGAATGAGTTTTTGAGGAGGTGGCAAGCTGCTTTTCCCAAAATAGGAACCGATATTCCTCCTGGACCAGAATTAAATGATGTTACATGAGCATCTTCATCAACATCATTCTAAGGCCTAATACAATTAGAACCAATCATTACATAATCTAGAGCAACAAAACTTATTTACTCATACGTTTGCTTTGTACCATGTGATAATTTCATATCAATATAATTAAAAAGATTTTAAGACCAACCTCTATGTGTCTGGCTGGATTGAACCAAAAATATCATCCCAAAGCTTTATGAAAAGTCTAATATCCATTGCTTTTATTACCCATATCAGTGAGCAATGCACGATGATGACCAGACCAGCCTGAGTAATTATACATTCAAAAGTGTTTCTGTGTGTAAATAGGTGTGTACGTATGACAAAATATAAATGTCTACAAATAAATATATGCACCCACTCATGTATATACTTGGTATATACATACATATATACTACAACATAAAAGTACATATATACCGAGTATATACATATGTATATACTACATCATAAAAGTAAGTATATACCGAGTATATACATACGTATATACTATAGTATATATGTATGTATATACTAAGTATATATGTACAAATATACTCAGTATATACGAACATATATACTCTATATATACGTACTTATATACTCTGTATATATGTAGATATATACTCAATATATACGTACATTTAAACCAAGTATATATTTATGTATAAACTATAGTATTATATATACATATATATAAACACATAGCCTTAGATGACACACACACTTGTACTTTAATGCAAATACACATACCATCAAAGAAAATAGAAGAAAATAATATACGACTTAAAAAACATGCATATAGGTCTTTCAGGCATGGTCAGCATTTCTCATTCTTTTTCTTCTGGTACTCCACGCAAATAGAGAACATTGTTACACCTACACATAGAGGATAACATACTACATTTTCAAACAAAAAACTGATAACAAGCAGTCGCAGATCTAAACTACGATGCAACATATCTGCACAAAATAAGAGTGTAAAGAACAAACATGCATTTTCATTGAATTAATTTTTTGGTTCATCTCATAGCTTCAAAAGCAAAGGTGTTGTTCCCAGCACCATGGAGGACCAGAAAAGGTTTTTACATACCTATAAATAGACTAAAACTCTACCCAAAAAATTTGGGGACACACAAACATATTCACAGATATATAAAAATAGTTATTATAGACATGAACAAACACAAATTAAAGTTGATTGTCATACAGCTTAAACAAAAATCTAAAAGATGTCCAATAATGATGTTTAGAGAGAAAGAGAGTGCAAAAATAAAATGTTTTAGGAATAATGAAGATAATATAAGCTAGGCCTCCTGTTGATAAAGCTGAAATCGATAAATATGGGATCCATGCTTTGTAATTACATAGAAGAAAATTTCTTCAGTACAAACCTATCAAATATTAAATCTTTTGTCATACATAATTTCATATTTGAGCCTGAGGCCCAAGGTCTCGAATCAAATAAGAGTTTGGCCGTTATTTATATTTTATCAAATATGAGCATGACCAATGGACACTCTCATGCTATGTACTTACATATTGTTGATATTATATCTTTTGCCATTATATTTTAAGTTAGTATGACAAATTAGTATTATCCCATTTATAATTATATTTTAGGACACATAAAGTAAATGTAGTTATAAATAGTTACATATAGTTAAACATATAGTTATATATAGATATATGCATAAAAGTAGTTATAAGTAGATATACATAAATGTATACAAAGTTATAAATAAATATATAGCTTTACATATATGTATACATAATTAAAAATAAAATTTATTTATTTATAAAGAGTTTTTTATAGTTATACAAATATTTATATATAGTTATACCCATATAGTTAAACATTATGTTGTATGTTTTTTGACATATAATTATAAATATAGTTACATGTGGTTATACATATAGTTACACGTATAGGTAAACTTATATTTATACATGTATTTAAATATATCTTTTCTTATAATTTCATATATTTATACATTTAATTATGTATAGGTATGAATATACTAAAATACATTTTTATACTAATATATAAAAATGTATATTTAATATATATTGGTAATTATATATTTAAATATAGTTATGTATAAAGTATTTATAGTTATACATATAACAAGATAGAAATATTTATAGTTATATTTTATTATACATATAATACATATAGTTATAAAAAATTATATATCGTTAAACATTTAGTTATATATATATATATATATTCTCATGAGTAATTATATTTAGTTTTACATAAATTTATACAAAGTTATAAACAACTATATAGATTATAATATGTATACACATATGTATAAATAGTTAAAAATATAATTATATTTAATTATATAAAGTTTTATTTAGTTTTACAAATATTTAGATATAGTTATAAACATATAATTAAACATAATGTTGTTTGTTGTTCTACATGTAATTGTAAATATAGTTACATGTGGTTATACATATAGTTACGCATAAAGTTATACTTATATTTATACATGTAGGTATATCATATAATTTTATATATTTATACATATAGTAATGTAAAGGTATTGATATGAAAAATTACATTTTTTTTACTAATATATACAAATGAATATTAAATATAAGTTGTAAATTATATATTTAAATATAGTTATGTATAAAGCTTTTATAGTTATATATATAATAAGGTACAATTATTTATAGATATGTGCTATTATCCATATTGTATATATAGCTATAAATATTTTTATTTAGTTAAACATATAGTTATATATAAATATATTCATATAAATAGTTATACATAAATATATAACGTTATAAATAAATATATAGATTTAAATATATGTATACATAGTTACAAATATAGTTATATTTAATTATATAGAGTGTTATATAGTTATACAAATATTTATATATAGTTATACAACTATTTATATATAGATATACACATATAGTTAAACATAATGTTGTATGGTATTATACATTTAATTATAAATATATTTACATATTGTTATACATATTTTCACACATATAGTTACACATTTAGTTATACTTATATTAATACATGTATGTATATATATATTTTTTATATAATTTTATATATGTATGCATATAGTTATCTATAGGTATATATATGGTAAAATACATTTTTATATACTAATTTATAAATGTATATTTAATATATGTTGTTAATTATATTTTTAAATATAGTTATGTATAATATGTTATAGTTATACATATAGTCAAAGATAATTATTTATAGTTATATGTTCTTATACCTTTGGGATTCAATGGCTAAAAGGCACAAAACAGAAAACAAACAAGTTTGGCTTGTAACAGATCAGTAAAAAGTAAATGCGGTCTAGTATTTCAAGTGTACAATATATAAATATAAATACAATTTGAATCACCCTAGAAACAGGTGATGTCATCCACATAATAGAACAAAACTCAAGCAAACTAGGCAAAGATTTGATCCACATCCAGATATATCAACAAAGTTTGCCTCATCCTACTAAAACTGTCTATGATTTTCTGGCAATGTAATTGGAAAACTAATCAAGACCCTCGTAGAGGCCCTCACCACAGGTAGCACAGGTGTCTGAATGTGCCAATGGCATTGGAGAAGAGAGTGAAGTCCTAGTTTTCAGTAATTTTAGCTGCATTCATTGCATTGCGAAGATCTTGCTTATTGGCAAACACTAGCAAAACTACATCTCAAAGCTTTTCCTTGTTTAGCATCCTATGCAACTCATCTCTGGCTTCAACAACTCGATCTCTATCATTGTTGTCCACCACAAATATGAGGTATTTGGTATGTTGGAAGTAATCCCTCCAGAAAGGGCAAAACTTGTCTTGACCCTCAACATCCCACATAGTGAAATTGTGTTTTTGTATTCAACATTCTCTACATTGAAGACAATAGTAGGAATTGTGGTGACAATATTACCAAGCTTCAACTTATACAGAAAGGTTGTCTTAACCCCGACATCAAGATGTGGCATTAAAATTCTCATCCCCTTGTTGGCAAATAGCTTGCTGAATAGCTTTGTGTACTTAAACCACATTTCTTTCACTAAATCTCAATCCCTTTGTCATATGGTAGTAAAAAGATCTGATGAGAGAAAGGAACAGAATCAATAAACCTCAAGAGATGATCACCAGAGAGGGAGGTTAACCTCTATATTTTCTTATACCTATAGTATATATAATCAAAAATAAAGTTATATATAGTCAAACATATAATTATATATAGATAAATTCATACAAGTAGTTATAAGTAATTATACATAAATATATACAAAGTTATAAATAAATATATAAATTTAATTATATGAATACATATAGGTATACATATATACAAATAAAATTATATTTAATTATATAGTGTATTACATAGTCATATAAGTATTTATATATAGTTATACACATATAGTTATAAATATGCATGTAGTTAAAGATATACTTATATAAAACATTTTTATAGTTATACATATAGTAAAATACAATTATATATAGTTATATATTATTATACATATGATATATTTTGTTAAAAATATAGTTATTTAGAATTACTCATATAGTTATAAAATATTTTATAGTTGAAAAAATAGTTATATATAGTTATTAATATAGTTATAAAAATTGTTTACATAGTTACAAATATAGTTAAATATAATTTTGAAAAGTTTTATATATTTATAAAATATTTATAATAGTTATAATATACTATGATAACAATGCATTCTAAAATGCCCATTTGAATTACACCACTATAGAGAAAGAACTTGTATCAATAATCTTTTCTCTTGGCAAATTAATATCATATTTAGTGGGAACCAAAGTCATAAAATATACTAAATATTCTATAATCAAATATCTCTAGA
>JAREIK010003266.1:505973-528074 GCA_029783825.1 Sapria himalayana
TATCTTTGTATCTATCTATATCTTAATCTAACTGTCTATCTATCGATCTATCTATCTATTTGTCTTAATATCTATCTATCTTACTTTCTATTTGGTCTTTATATTTTTATTTCTATTTATCTATCTTTCTATTCATCTTTCTATCTAACTATTTGTCTATCTATCTTTCTATCAATATCTCTATCTATCTTTTTATTAATCTTTCCATCAAACTATCTATCAATCTTTCTATACATCTATATATAATTCATATATAAATCTATTTATCAATCTGTCTATCAATCTGTCTATCAATCTGTCTATCTATATGACTATCTTTATATCTATAAATTGATGGATAGAAAAATATATAAATATATTTTTCTTTCTATTTATCTATCTTTTTATCTAACTATTTGTCTATCTATCTTTCTATCAATATCTCTATCTATCTTTTTATTAATCTATCCATCAATCTTTCTATCAATCTATATATAATCCGTATATAAATCTATCTGTCAATCTGTCGATCAATATGTCTATCAATCTATATTTCTATCTATATACTTAACTATCTATTTATCTATCTATTGATCTATCTATCTATTAGTTTATCTATCAGTCTATCTATCTATCTATATATCAATCAATCATTATATCTATCAATATGTCTATCTTTATGTCTATAAATCTATTTATCAAATGGTCTATATATCAACATATCTTTTATTAATCTATCTATTTGTATGTATGTATATTTGTCTATTTGTCTATCTATTTGTCTATTTGTCTATCTGTCTAACTGTAATTCTAAATGTCTGCCTACTTGACTAAGTGACAAATTAACTATTTGTATGTCAACTGTTTGTTTCTTTGTCAATCTGTTAATCTATCTATCTATTTTTCTATCTATATGTCTATGATTATATTTGTCTATTAATCAATAGATTTGACTATCTATCTCTCTATTTATCTATCTATTTATCAATTAATCAATCTATCTATCTATTTTTATTTCTATCTATCTTACTAACAATATATGTATATATCTATCTTTATATCTATTTATATATCTATCTGTCTGTCTATATATCTATCTATTAAAATTTTTGTCAATCTTTCTATCAATCAACCAATCTATCTATATATTAGTCTATCTATCAGTCTATCTATCTATCTATCTATCTAAAATATATATATATATATATATATATCAGCCTATCCATCTATCTATGTGTATATCTATCTATCTATCTATCTATATATCTATATGTCTATCAATCTATCTATATGTATATCAATAGGTCTATCTATATGTCTGTTAAACTATCAATATGTCTATAAATATGTCTATAAATCTATCTATATATCTAACTATATATTTATCTTTTAATAAATCTATCTATCTAATTATCATTCTATCAATCTATCTATCTAATTATTAATCTATTTATTTGACTATTAATATGACTATATATATATATATGTATGTATATATATATATATATATCTATTTATCTATCTACATATTTATCTATCAATATGTCTATCAATCTATCTATCAATATATCTATATATTTGTTTATAAATCTATCTATCAATTTAATTACCAATCAATCTATCAATCAATCTATCTATCTGAATATCTTTCTGTCTATCTATCTATCTATCTGCCTATATATCTGTCTATCTAATTAACTATCAATTGATCTATCTATATGTCTATCTATTTATTTATAGGAATACATATCTAGCTATCTATTAGTCTATGTATATGTTTCTCTATACGTCTATCTATCTATATATCTATATGTCTATCTATCTATCCCTCTACCTATCTGTCTATCTTTCTGTCTATCAATTTATCTATGTATGTGTCTATTTATCTATTTAACTATATGTTATATCTATATATGTATCATTCTATCTATCTGATTTGCCTAACTATTTGTATATCTATCTAATGATCTATCTTTCTATCTATCTATTAGTCTATCTATCTCTTTATCTATCTATCTGATTATATATATATCTAACTCTCTAATTATAATTCTATCTTTAAATATGTCTATTTATTTGTCTATCTATCTTGATAACTATATTTCTATCTATCTTGATAACTATATTTCTATCTATCTCTCTCTCTATCTATCTAATGATATATCACTCTACCTACCAACCTATCTATTTGATATATATCTTTCTCTCTATATATCTATTTATCTATCTATCAAACTATCTATCAATTTATCTATCAATATATCTATCAATCTAATTATCAATCAATCTATCAAACTCTCTATCAATAAATCAATCTATTTGTCTATATATTTTGCTATCTATCTGATTATCTCTCTATTTATCTGACTATCTATTTATTCGTCTATATATCTATGTATAAATCCATCTATCTATCTATCAATATATCCATCTATCTAATGGTCTATCTATTCATCTATCTATCCATCCATCCATATATCTATCTATCTTTCTTTCCTTCTATATATCTATCTAGTTATCTATCTGTCTATCTATCTATCAATCATTTTGTCTATCTATGTGTCTATCTATCTATATAACAATCTATCTATCTATCAATCTATCTTTCTATCTGTCTCTCTATCTATCTTTCTATTTATTTATTTATCAATCTATCTCTCTATAAATCTGTTTATATATCTTTTTATCTAACTATATATCTATCTATTTGTGTATCTATTTTAGTATCTATTTTTCTATCTATCTATCTATCTATTTGTCTATCTATCGATTATATTTGTTTATCTATCTGTCTATCTATCTTACTAGCTATCTAAATATATCTGTCTATCTATCTGATTTTATATCTATCTGTCTAGCTATCTATATGTTTATGTATCTGTCTTTCAATCCATCTATCAATCTAAGTGTTTATCTATCTGTCTATCTATCTATCTATTTGTATATCTATATATCTATCTTTTTATCTATCTGACTATCTATCTGTTTATCTATCTATCTATCTATTTATTTGTCTATCTATTTAAATTTTTATCTATCTATTTGGCTATCTATCTATCGATTGATTTTACTATTTATCTGCCTAACTTTTTATCTATTTATCTATCTATCTATATATCTATCTATCTATGTATCTATCTATATGTCTATCTATTTATCTATATATCTATCTATCTATTTGTCTATAAATATGTCTATCTTTCTATTTTACTATATAAATATATTTATTTGTTGATCTATTATCTAACTAACTAACTATCTATTTATTTGTCTATCGATCATTATATCTATCTGTATATCTATCTATCTATCTATCTTTCTGTTTATATATTGGTCTATTGATATGACTATCTATTTTTCTATAGATATGTCTTTCTATTTGTCTATATCTATCTTTCTATCTATCTATTTGTCTATCTATATGTCTATCTATATGTCTATCTATCTGTCTATCTATCTATCTATCTATCTATCTATCTCTTAATCTATCTCTCTATCTATCTATATATATGTCTATCAATCTATCTATAATTCAATCAATCTATATATATATCTGTATATATATCTATTTATATGTCTATTTATATGTTTGCATATATTTCTATCTATTTATCTATCTATTTGCTAATCTATATGTCAATTTGTTTGTCTAATTTTATCTCTCTCTACATGCCTATCTATGTGTATATCTATCTGTGTATCTAACTATGTATCTATTTATATATTTGTCTTTCTATCTGTATGTATATCTCTCTATCTTTTTTGTCTATCTATTTATCTATCTATCCATCAACTATCTATATGTCTATAATCTATCTATCTATATGTCTGGCTATCTATCTCTTTATCTATTTATCTATCTCTCTATCTATAGGTCTATTTATTTCTCTGTTTAGCTATCTTTTTTATATCATCATATCTATATATTAATCTATATGTCGATCTAATTGAAATCTATCTATATACCTGTCAGTCTATTAGTCTATCAATATATATATATATATGTCTATCTATCTATCTATATGAATATCTATAATTCAATCAATCTATATATATATATATATATATATATCTGTATATATATCTATTTATATGTTTGCATATATGTCTATCTATTTATCTATCTGTTTGCTAATCTATATGTCAATCTGTCTGTCTAATTTTATCTCTCTCTACATGCCTATCTATGTGTATATCTATCTGTGTATCTAACTATATATATATTTATATATTTGTCTTTTTATCTGTCTGTATATCTCTCTATCTTTTTTGTCTATCTATTTATCTATATATCCATCCAACAAAATATATGTCTATCTATCTATCTATATGTCTATCTATCTATCTCTCTATCTAATTATCTATATTTCTATCTATAAGTCTATCTATATGTCTGTCTAGCTATCTTTTCTATATCATCATATCTATCTATTAATCTATATGTCAATATAATAGAAATTTGTCTATATACCTGTCAGTCTATCAGTCTATCTATCATTCTATCTATCTTTCTATCAGCGTTTCTATCTATCTTTCTATCTTTCTATCTGTCTATATGATTATCTATCTCTCTGTGTATTATATGTATATATGCATATCAATATGTCTATATATCTATCATCAAATTTGTTTATTTATATATATCTGTCTAACTATATGTCTATCCATCTGTATATATGTCAATCAATCAGTCTATTTATCTATGTGTATATCTTTATGTTAATCTATTTGTCAATCAGTTTGTATATCTAACTATCTATATGTCTATCTATCTATCTATCTATATGTCTATCTATCTATCTTACTATCACTCTATCTATCGATCTATTTGTTTATCTATCTTTCAATATGTATATCAATTTATCTATCAATCTATCTTTCAATTTGTCTATTAATCTATCTATCTAATTGTCTATTAATTTGTCTTTCAATCTATTTTCTATATGTCTAACTAACTGTCTATCTATTTGTCTATCTATATGTCTATTTATCTGCCTATCTATTAGTCTATCTGTTTATAATTCTATCAATCTATCTATTTGTCTATATATCTATCTATCTATCCGTCTATCTAATATCTTTTTATCTATATGTCTATCTATGTATCTATCAATTTATCTATGTTGGTGTCTATATATATGTCTAACTATATATCTATCTATATATCTATCTGTTAATCAATCAATCTATTTATTTATTTATCTATCTGTCTATTTATCTATCTACCTGTTTATCTATCTTTCTAATTATCTATCTATCAAACTGTCTATAATATGTCTATTTATTTTTGTGTTTTTGTGTCTAACTATCTATTTATCTATCTATCATTCTGTCTGTCTGTCTATTTAATTATCTATGTAATTGTTTATCAATCTGTCTATCAATCTATCTATCAATCTAACTATCAATATATTTATCAATCTAAAAATCTATCTATCTATCTGCCTATATATCTGTCTATCTATATGTCTATCTATCTGCCTATATATCTGTCTATCAGATTATTTATCTATCTATATTTCTATTTATCTATCTATCCAACTATTTATCCATCTTACTCTATGTATATCTATATTTCTATCAATTTATCTATCTATTTATCTGTCTATCTATCTGACTATCAATTTGTTTAACTATGTATCTTACTATCTATCTAACTATCTATCTATCTATATATCTATCATGTAATCTATCTATCTATCAATTTATCTATCTATATGTATAACTATTTGTCTATCTATCTGTCTATCTATTTTTCTATCAATATGTATATCTATCTATAAATTTATCCATATTTTGATATATTTATCAATCTATCAAACTATATAATCAATCTATAAATCAGTCTCTATTTGTTGCCTATCTATCTATTTAACAATCTTTCTATCTATCTATTTATCTATTTATCTGCTTATCTATCTATTTATCAATCTGTCTGTATAATAATCTATCTCTCAATTTCTCTATTTGTCTATATTTCTATCTATATGTTTGTCTACTTGTGTATTTATCTTTCTATCAATTTGTCTATCTATCTATTTATCTGCCTGTCTATTTATCTATCAATCATTCTATTTATATGTCGATCTATCTATATATCTCTTTATTTGTGTATCTATTTGTCTATGTATCTTTCAATCTATCTATCTATCTAGCTATCTATCTATATATCAATCCATCTAAGTATCTATCTATATATATGTCTATTTATATGTCTATCTATCTTTCTATCTATATTTCTTTAATTTGTTTATCTATCAATCTATCTTTCTATATGTCTATCTATGTATATTTTTTGTCTATCTTTCAATCTATATATTTATCTATCTATCTATCTGTTTGTATATCTATATATCTATCTATTTATCTATCTATCTATTTGTCTATCTATCTGTCAATCTATCTCTCAATATATATGTATATCTATATGTCTATCTATATGTCTATCTATATGCCTATCTATCTCTCTTATTATTTTTTTATCTATCTATCTATATATCTTTTTATCTATATGATTTGTCTATATATCTATCTATCTATATATCTATCTGTTAATCTGTCTATCTATCTATCTATCTTTCTAACTATGTGTCTATCTATCTATATATCTTTCTTTCTTTCTAACTATGTGTCTATCTATCTATATATCTATCTTTTTATCAATTTGTCTATATGTATGCCTATTTGTATTTCTATCTATCTAACTACCTATCTTTCTAACAATCTATCTATATATATGTCTGCCTATCTATCTATCTATCTGTCTATCTATCTATCTATCTAATTTCATATCTATCTGTATATCTATTTTAATATCATAACTATTTTTAGAATTTAATTTTTTAAAAAAATCTTTAATTAAATAATTTAATATTTTTATATTAAATTCAATAAAAACAGAAACTATACATGATAATTTATAATTAAAAAAAATATTTAATAACTTATTCTAATACAATAATTTACATATTTAAAACAAGAAAATAACAAAATTATATTATATCTTATTCATCAATGTATCTAACGACAGTGCATAAAGTATAATCTATCCATGCATTAACGTTACTTTCTCTCCCTCTACTCCTCCGATCACTAACTTTCTGCTGCGACAAAGTTGTCTGAGTCACAGTACGTCATGTCTTGTGAAAAATCCATTCACTTATACAAGCTTCGTATGGAGAAAAATGCGATACCATATATGTAAGAAATTTAAACTACTCAATCAAATCAAAATAAATAAATAAAACTATGTTTTGATAAATATATAATACTACAGTATATATGTACATATATACTAGCATTTCACTCGTACATATGTTATTGTAGTATATGTATATGTAAAGTGCAATATTATGTGTACATATATACTGAGTACATATATACTCAGTATATATGTACATAAAATACTACAGTATTATACATATGTATATATAGAGTATATACGTACGTATATACCACATTTGTTGATGTTGCTGTTACCACTGCCATCTCTACTGCCACTGCCGCCATTGCCCCACTGTCATTGCTGCCACCGTTGCTGTTGCTGATAATAAAAGTAGGGCGAGCGATGATGCTAGACTGATGAACTTGAGATTGAGCGAGTTTTTGACAAGGCAGCGAGCAGCCTTACCCAAAATAGGACCTGATTTTTTTCCTGGACTAGAATTACATGACACTACACGAGCATCATCATCATCATCATTCTAAGACCTAGTATAATTAGAACTAATCATTGCAGAACCTAGAGCAAAAAAACTTATTTACTCATACGTTCGCTTTCTACCATGTGATAATTGCATATCAATACAATTACTAAGATTTTTAAGACCAACCTCTATATGTCTGGCTGGCCTTGACTAGAAATATCTTCATCTCACAACTTTAGGAAAAGTTTAATATCCAAGGCTTTTATTACTTACATCTATAAACAATGGACAATGATGACCATACCAGCCTGAGCAATTATATATTCAATAGTGTGTCTGTGTGTAAATGGTTATTTACGTATGATAATATATACAAGTCTACAAATAAATATATGCACCTACTTATGTATTTACTCGGTATATACGAACATATATACTAAAATATAAAAGTATGTATATACCAAGTATATACGTACATATACTACAGTATAAAGTACATATATACCGAGTATATACATTCACATATACTGTAATATATATATATATATATGTATATACTAAGTATATACATACAAATATATTCAATATATACGAAAATATATACTGAGTATATATGTACAAATATACTCAGTAAATATAAACATATATACTCAGGATATACATATTTATATACTCGGTATATACGTAGATATATACTAAGTATATACTTACATTTATACCAAGTATATATGCACGTACATACTACAGTATTTCATGCATGTATATATAATCACATAGCCTTAGATGACACACACACTTGTACTTTCATGCAAATACACATACCATAAAAGACAACAGAAGAAAATATTATAGGACTTAGAAAATATGCATATAGGTCTCTCAGGCATGGTCAGCATTTCTACTTCTTTTTCCCCTGGTACTCCACCCAAATAGAAAACATTGTTACACCTGCACATAGAGCATAACATACTACATTTACAAACCAATAACTGATAACAAGCAGTCACAGATCTAAATTGTGATGATGCTTATTTGCACAAAATAAGAGTGTCAAAAACAAACATGCGTTTGCGTGGAATTAATTTTTTTTGTTCATCTCACAACTTCAGAAGCTAAGGTGTTGTTCCCAGCATCATGGAGGACCAGAAAAGGCTTTTACATAACTATAATAGGCTAAAACTCTATACATAAAATTTGGGAACACGCTAACTTATTCACAAATATATAAAAATAGTTATTATAGACATGAACAAACACAAATTAAAGTTGATAGTCATACAGCTCCCACAAAAATCTAAAAGATGTCCATAAATGATGTTTAGAGAGAAAGAGAGTGCAAAAATAAAATGTTTTATGAATAATGAAGATAATAGAAGCTAAGCCTCCTTTTGATCAAGCTGAAATCGACAAATTTGGGACCAATGCATTGGAAGGATAGTGGCAATGTCTGAATACTTTGAATCAAAATTTTTTCATGCGTCTCACATAATGTGTCCTACAAAGATTCATTATTAAGTTAATCGGCAAATAAAAGAAGAAAACCAGAATAAAAAAATTAAAACCTACAAAAAAATCTAATTATGTTTTGCTACACATAGACAAAAATCAATAACATTTTAGAAATAATTCTCATACGAAATCATTCTCATAATTAGTAGGGAAAGTTAGCCTCTCCTACAAGGTTTCACAGCTAGATCTCAGAATGCTATTTGTTGCACCAATGCCACTAACTGTGACTCCATATAGGACATCTGCTGTTGCATTACATTCTTAATTTCTTTTATCTCATCATTCATTTCTTTAATTTCTTGTATTTCTTCCATCAAATTAGTATACAGCTCATCCTTATGTTCTTTAATTTCATATATTTCTTTCTTCAAATTAGATATCTGCTCATCCTTCTTTTTCATTTCTTTCTCCATAACTACAATATATTCACTTGTTTCCATTGCTTGTTGTTCCACCGCCTCATCCACCATTGCTGAGACAGATGAAATAGAAGCATGACTGCTACAACAAAATGTCACTCCCTTCGAGCCGATGTTATACACTCGCTGCTTCTTACGACCTATTATGGTCTCCAAATAAATAGGATCATAAACAAATGGTTAAAGATCCAAAGAACCCTCGCCTTGTTGATGAGTAGCTATCACAAATTTCTCCATTAGTTCCTAAGATAAAATAAAGAAAAATACTATTCTAAATATACATAAAATAAAATAAATATTTTGCATTCCAAACAACTTTCAAGATGTACTATAGCATTATAAAATTTTATTAATATAATAGATTCTTAAAGCAATCATCTCAGACTTGTTGTCATAAATAGGATCATTAACAAATGGTTAAAGATCCAAAGAACCCTCGCCTTGTTGATGAGTAGCTATCACAAATTCCTCCATTAGTTCCAAAGATAAAATAAAGAAAAATACTATTCTAAATATATATAAAATAAAATAAATATTTTGCATTCCAAACAACTTTCAAGATGTACTATAGCATTATAAAATTTTATTAATATAATAGATTCTTAAAACAATCATCTCAGACTTGTTGTCAACAAACTGACCATCCACTTTCTTCACATGCATCATCCTAAAAATCTCATAAAAATTAGGTTCTCGACCTAATTCTCCTGCCTAGAATATGAATTTATTAAGTCATTAAAAAATGATCAAAAAATATTAAAAAATTAATAAAACCATGTAGAGATTTGAATTATTGGACTATTAGGACAACCACTAAATATATAAATGGTTAAATTTTTAAAATTATACAAAATCTCGAGCGTGCTCAATGCTCGAATTTGACCCTCCTGTGTCTCGCCAAATTCCTAATACCTAGTCCAGCTACCTCACATCATCGATTTTTGCTAGCAATATCTAATTTTTTCTTCACATTTGGCTCCTCTCAATACTTAAGCCACTCAGGACAGTCATCCTTAGATATAAAATCATGCATTTCTTTCATATTCTTCAATTTATGGACAAAATTAGAATACTATTGAGCGACTTTGATCTCCCATAATAACTTTATCCTTCCATCAAATTTGAGTGCCCATGTGCATTGATTCTTTATTTAGAAAAATCACAAAAGAATTTATATTAATAATAACATAATTATTTACTGCTTGAATAATAGCCAACATAATAGTTAAGTAATTAGATAATTATTTTTCTATGTTTTTGTTTTGTTATTTTTACATGAAAGTCATTAACTTAAGACACTTTTGTCGATTCAGAACTTTCTACCAGAAGAATGCTTTAGAATCAACTATTTTTTTTCAAAGACTTTGTAATTATATCGAACACTTGTGTGGTGGGATAAAACTATACAAATAAAAAATAACATTGAAAACAATCAACTCATAAAAATATAAAAAACCACTTGCGGTAACATCAAAATATTTTTTTCAAGCCATATTTACATATTTATTTTACCTCTGATCCACAATCTCAATTACTAACATTACACTGACTGTAGAGGAAGACACAACATTTGATGATGCCATTGGTTTTGTAAATGGGGGAACTATCAGTCTAAAATGTGGTGTAGAAGATAGAGATGGATCAAAAGTGTGTGTAGGAAGCATTATGGGTGGTGGGTTTATACCTGATAAAGGTGATAATAGAGGTCTCAATGAAGGTGATGGTGATAGAAATGAAGATGGTGATTGTGATGTTGAAGTCTAGATATGGTGGGTATGAGATGGTACTGATTTTGCAACATGATGTAACATACTAGATGAATTTGGGTCATTTCTACATCCACGTCCACCACTTCCACGTCCACCTCCACCACTTCCACATCCTTTAGGCACCATCTGCCGTACAAAATAAAACATAGAATAAATAAAAGAGATATGATGAACAAGCATGTATTAAGAATAAAACATACCGATAGATTTCAACAAAATATAGAAAGTCTTTGATAGTTTAATATTATAATAAAATTATAACAGTTTAATTATCGACATCACTGTCATTCTCCAATGGATCTTCTGATATTTTGTCTGATTCCGATAGAAGTTCGAACTCATCTTCAGATAGATATTCATCATCTTCAATTTCTATTATGCCACCATGAGTCACATAAATTTTCTATTTCTTCATCTACATGTATAGGCTCAATTTTTAGCACGATAAAGATTAATAGATATCATGATAATACTAGATAAATGGAGCAAAAATGATAATGAACAAGAAAGGACAACAAAAATGAAAGACATTTAAAATTGAAGGGGGAGAGGGAGAGAGAAAGAGAGAGAGAATGTGGGGAAGAGAGAGAGGCAGAGAAATGGAGAGATGGGGAGAGAAAGAGAGAGAGTGAGAAAGGGGAGAGGGAGAGAGAGAGAGAGAGAGAGAGAGAAAGGGTAGAGAGATGGAGAGAGAGAGAGAGAGAGAGAGAGAAAGGGGACAGGGAGAGAGAGAGAGAGGGTAAATGGGGTAGAGAGGGGAAGAGAAATGGCAAAAGGGAGAAAGAGGGAGAGGGAGAGAGAGGGAGAGAGAGGGAGAGAGAGAGAGAGAGAGGGAGAAAGAGGGAGAGAGGGAGAGAGAGGGAGAGAGATAGAGAGAGAGAGAGAGAGAGAGAGAGAGAACAAGGAAGAAAGGAGAGTGAGAAAGAAAATAACAATAGAGAATGAGTGACAAAAAAAAAGAGGAAGAGAGTGACACAGAAAAAATTAAAGAGAGAGGGACACACACAAAGAATGTAGTGTTAGAATGAGGAATTACATAAAAGAAAACAAAATTTCTTTAGTACAAACCTATTAAATATTACATCTTGTCATACATAAGTTCATATATGAGCCTGAGACCCAAGGGTTGGGATTAGGTAAGAGTATGACCCTTATTTGTTTTATACCATATATGAGTGTGACCAACATACATTCTCATGCTATATCCTTACATATTGTTGATATTATATCTTTTGTCATTTAATTTCAAGTTAGTGCAACAAATTGGTATTATCCCATATATAATTATGTGTTAGTATACATATAGTAAATGTAGTTATAAAAAGTTACATATAGTTAAACATATAGTTATATATAGATATATGCATACAAGTAGTTATAAGTAGATATACATAAATGTATACAAAGTTATAAGCAATTATATAGATTTACATATAAGTATACATGTGTATACATGATTAAAAAAAGTGATATTTATTTATATAATGTTTTTTAAAGTTATACAAATATTTATATATAGTTATATACATATAGTTAAACATTATATTGTATGTTTTTATACATATAATTATAAATATAGTTACATGTGGTTATACATATAGTTACACGTATAGTTAAACTTACATATATACATGTATGTATATAGATCTTTTCATATAATTTCATATATTTATACATATAGTTATGTATAGGTATGGATATACAAAAATACATTTTTTATACTTATATATAAAAATGTATATTAAAATATATGTTGGTAATTATATATTTAAATATAGTTATGTATAAATTTTGTATAGTTATACATATAGTAAGATAGAATTATTTATAGTTATATTTATTATACATATAATATGTATAGTTATAAAAATTATATATCGTTAAACATTTAGTTATATATATTCATACGAGTAGTTATATTTAGTTATACAAAAATATAAACAAATATATAGATTTGAATATATGTATACATATATGAATATATAGTTAAAAATATAGTTATATTTAATTATATAATGTTTTATTTAGTATTAGAAATATGTATATATAGTTATACACATATAGTTAAACATAATGTTGTATGTTGTTATACATGTAATTATAAATATAGTTACGTGTGGTTATATATATAGTTCCACATATAGTTATACTTATATTTATACATGTAGGTATATATTTTTATTCATTTAATTTTATATATTTATACATGTAATTATATATAGGTATATATAAAGTAAAAAACATTTTTATATACTAATATATACAAATGTATATTAAATATAAGTTGTAAATTATATATTTAAATATTGTTACATATAAAACTTTTATAGTTATACATATATTAAGATACAATTATTTATTGTTATATGTTATTATACATATAGTATATATAGTTATAAGTATTTTTATATAGTTAAACATATAGTTATATGTAAATATATTCATACAAATAGTTATACATAAATATATAAAAATATAATTAAATATATAGATTTACATAAATAAATATATATATATATAGTTACAAATAGAGTTATATTTAATTATATAGAGTGTTATATAGTTATACAAATATTTATATATAATTATACAAATATTTATATATAGTTATACACATATAGTTAAACATAATTTTGTATGTTATTATATATGCAATTATAAATATAGTTACATGTGGTTATACATATAGTTACACATATAGTTATACTTAAATTTATACATGTAGATACATATATTTTTCTATATAATTTTATATATGTATACATATAGTTATCTATAGGTATATATATGGTAAAATACATTTTTATATACTAATATATATAGATATATTTTAAATATATGTTGTTAATTATATTTTTAAATATAGTTATATACAATAATTTATAGTTATGCATATAGTCAAAGACAATTATTTATTATTATAAGTTCTTATACCTTTGGGATCCAATGGCAAAAAAACACAGAACAGAAAACAAACAAATTCGACTTATAATAGATCAGAACAACGTAAATGCAGTCTTGTATTTCATCCATGCAATATATAAATATAAATACAATTAGAATCCCCCTAGAAACAGATGATGTCATCCACATAACAGAACAAAACTCAAGCAAAATAGGCAAAGATTAGATCCACATCTATATATGTCAACAAAGTTAACCTCATCTTGCTAAAATTGTTTATGACTTACTGGCAATGTAATTGTAAAGCCAATCAAGACCCTCGTAGAGGTCCTTGCCAGAGGTAGCATAGGTGCTCTGAATGTGCCAATGGCGTTGGAGAAGAGAGTGAAGTCCTAGCTTGTTAGAAATTTCAGCTGCATTCATCGCATTGGAAAGAATCTTGCTTATTAGCAAACACCAGAAAAACTACATCTCGAAGCTTTTCCTCGTCAAGCATCCTATGCAACTAATCTCTGGCTTCAACAACTTGATCTTTGTCATTGCTGGCCACTAAAATATGAGACCTTGGGTATTTTGGAAGTAATCCCTCTAGAAAGGATGAACCTTGTCTTGACCCCCAACATCCCACACAGTGAAATTAATGTTTTTGTATTCAAAAGACTCTACATTAAATACAATAGTAGGAATAGTGGTGAAAATTTCACCAAGCTTTAACTTATACAGAAAGGTTGTCTTTCCGCCAACATCAAGACCTAGCATCAAAATTCTCATCTCCTTGTTCGCAAACAGCCTGCTGAATAGCTTTGTGAACATAAATCCCAATTCATCCACTAAATCTCAAATCCTTTGTCGTATGGTAGTAAAGAATCTGATGAGAGAAAGAAACAGAATCAATAGACCTAAAGAGATAGTTACTAGAGAGGGAGGAGGACCTCTCTATGTTCTTATACCTATAGTATAAATAATTAAAAATAGAGTTATATATAGTTAAACAAATAATTATATATAAAAATATTCATACAAGAAGTTATAAATAGTTATACATACATATATATAAAGTTATATATAAATATAAAGATTTAATTATATTAATACATATATGTATACATAAATACATATATAGTTATATTTAATTATATCACTATGAGAAAAATCTCATATAGCTAGCGACAATTCCCTAGCTAAATAGGAATTTTTGATACTAAATGGGATATAGCGATGGATTAACGAAGGATCGGTTCCCTATCTAAAGTGTTTGTAACTAAAATTTAGCGAGGGAAATTTTCCCAAGCTAAAAATTTAGCGATCGAAAATCCATTACAAAAAAAGATAAATTCTGTAGCTAAATTAGCAAGCTAAATTAGATTTTCCATCTCTAAACAAAAATAACGACGAAATATTTCCGAAGCTAAAGTGCTGGTTGATAAATTTTAGCGGTGGAAGTAATCCCTAGCTAAATAAAGTTAGCGACGGAAAAATCCATTGCTAAAATAAAGATTTTCCCTGCTAAATTAGCTTGGGAATTTTCCCTAGCTATTTTAGCAGGAGATTTTTCCCATGCTAATTAGCAGGAGATTTTTCCCATGCTAATTAGTAAGAGATTTTTAACTTGCTATTTTAATTTCACTGCTATTTTCAGATTTTAATTTATAATAAATGGAACTATAAATATTTATAATAAATATTTTAATAATGTAATATTTTTATATCAAATTGAATAAAAAATGAAACTATAAATAATTTATAATAAATAAAAAATAAAATCATTTAATAACTTATTCTAATTCTATATTTTACATAATTGAAATGAAAAAATAATATAATTTTATTATATCTTATTCATCAATGTATCTACCGATAGTGCATAAAGTACAATATATTCATTCATTGATGTTGCTTTCTGTCCTTTTGCTCCTCCAATCACCATTTTTCTAGTGTAACAAAGCCGTCCAAGTCACGGTAGTTAATGTCTAGTGAAAAATCACATCACTTATACAAGTTTTGTATGAGGAACAATACGGTATCATATCTTTAAGAAATTTAAACCATTCAGTCAAATTAAAATAAAAAAAAGTTATGTTTTGATTAAATATATAATCATCTAGTATATATGTAAATATATACTAGCATTTCATGTGTACTTATATTACTATAGTATATGTACATAAAAACTATAGTATTATGTGTAAATATATATTTAGTACAAATATACTCAATATATATGTACATAAAATACATCAGTATTATATGTACGTTTATACTAACTTTATTCATACGTATATACTATATTTTTTGTTGTTGCTGCTTCTCCTGCTACCGCTCTCGTCTTTGCAGTTGCTCCTGCTACTACCGCTACCACTATCCCTGACAATGCCACAACTGCTACTGACAATACCGTTGCTGCTGCTACTACCATCACTGTAGATGCCTGTGTCGCCACCTTTGCTGCCACCACCACCGTTGCCACTGTTTCCACTGCTGTCGCCACCTCTACTCCCATTGTTCTTACTGATGGCTCTGCCTCCACTGCTGCTATCGTCACCGTCGTCACTGCTGCTGACACCTCCGTTGTCGCTGCCACCGCCGCCTTTGCTACCGCCTCTGCAACTACTGCCACTGTCATCACTGCCACTGCTGCTGATAATGCCACTAATACTACCACCACTACTGCTACTGCCACTGCCCCCGCTACCAATGTTGCCACTCCATGACTCAACTACCACAACTACCACTACCGATGCTGCTATAGCTACCGCCACTACTACCGATGTTGATGCTGCCACCGCTGCCATTGTTGCCGCTACATCCGTTGATGTCGCTGCTCCTGGTTCTACCACTACTACCTCCGCACCTACTGCCGCCACTGCCACCGTCACCGCTGCCACCATCATAGCTGCCACCACTACTGCTAGTGATAATAGGCTTTTACATACTTATAATAGGCTAAAACTCTACCCAAAAAAATCGAAGACACACAAACATATTCACAGATATAGAAAAATAGTTATTATAGACATGAACAAACAAAAATTAAAGTTGAATGTCATACATCTTCAAAAAAATTTTAATTAAATAATTTACTATTTTTATTTTAGAGTTTCACACTATAAACACATAAGCCTGATTAGTAGATAAATTTTTACATGTTCTTCATATTCATCTTCTCTACAGGACAAAAATTCCAAAATATATAAAATCATAAATTAAAATATAAGATATAACTTGAAATTAAAAAATTATAGTAGATTGCTCTTATTCTCCTCTTGTTATTATTTTCTCTGTCCTCTTTTACTAATCTTCTTTGAATAACTATTTTATAGATAAATATTTAGATAGGTATATAGATAGGTAGCACACAATAGAGGTAGCACACTTTTTGTTTGGATATGAATTTTATAGATAGATAGGTATATAGATAGAAAGAAGCAAAAATATTTAGATAGGTAGATAGATAAATAAATATATAGACTGATAGATAAAAAGATATATTGATAAATATATAGATTGATAAATAGAGAATAGACATATAGATAAATATATAGGTAGATAGATGGTTAGATATTTAGGTAGGCAGATTGGTAGATAGATAAAAAGATAAATATATAGACATATAAATACGTTGATATATAGATAGATTGATTTATTTATTAATTGATAAATAGATTGATAAATAGATTAACCTACATATTTTATAGACAGATTGATCGAGAGATTGATAGATAGATTGATATACAAATTGATAGACACATTGATAGATACATTGATAGAGAGATAGATTGATTGATTGATTGACAGATTGATAAACACATTGATCGACAGATTGATATATACATATTTTATAGACAGATTGATAGACACATTGATAGACACATTGATCGAGAGATTGATAGATAGATTGATAGACAGATTGATAAACACATTGATAGACACATTGATAGATAGATAGATAGATTAATAGATAGATAGATTGATAGATAGACAGATAGATACACAGTTATATAGATAAATAGATATATAAGATTGATAGATAGACAAATAGATATATAGATAGATAGACATTTAGATATTTAGATTGATAGAAAGATTTATAGATAGATTGATAGATTGATTGATAGACTGATTGATAGACTGATTGATAGACATTTATATATAGATTGATAGACATATTGAAAGACTTATAAATTATTAGATAGATAGATAAAGAGAGAAATATAGATACATAGATAGATAGGCAGATATTTTGATAGACAAATTAATAGGTTGATTGATAGATTGATTGATAGACATTTTTGATAGACAGATAGATAGGCAGATTGATAGAAATATAGATAGAAAGATAGATAGGAAGATAAATAAACAAATAGATAGATTATTAAAGAGATAGATAGACTAATAAGTAGATAGATAGATATATAGATAGATAGATAGATCATTAGAGAAATAGATATAGAGAAAGATATATAGATAGTTAGATTAAAGATATATATAGACAGATAGTTAGATAGAAAGTTAGATTCATTTATAAACATATATATAGATAGAAATATAGATATATAGATAGAAAAATAAAGAATCAAATAGATAGATAGATAAATATAAAGATAGATAGATAGATATATAGTCTATAAATATAGATAGATAGATAGATAGATTAATAGACAAAAAGATATATAGATAGATAGACATATAGAAATACAAATTGATAGATTGATAGATTGATAGATAGAATAGATAGATAGAATAGATAGATAGATAGATAGACAGATAGATAGATAGGCAAATATATAGTTAGATATAAAATAGATAGATAGATTGATAAATAGATATATAGATTGTTTGATTGATATAAAGAGATTGATAAATAGATAGATATATAAATAGATTATTAAGAGATAGAAAAATAGATAGATAGACATATAGATATTAAGATAGCTAGCTATCTAGCTCAAAAGATTGATAAATAAACAAATATTTAGACAAATAGATCAATAGATAGATAGATTATTTGATTGATATAGAGATAGATTGATAAATAGATTAATAAGAGATAGAAAAATAGATAGATAGATAGTTAGCTAGCTCAAAAGATAGATAAATAAATAAATAGTTAGACAGTTAGATCAATAGATAGATAGATAGATATATAGATAGATAGATAGATAGATAGATAAATTGTTAGATAGATAAATAGATAGATAAATAACTAAATGCACAAATATATAGATATATAAAAAGATAGATAGATAAACATATAGATTGATATACATATAAATTATTATATAGTGGTACAAATAGACAAATAGTTAAACAAACATATAAAAAGACATATATCCAAATAAATAAATAGATCGATAGATAGACTCAAAGACACATATATTCAGATAGATAGATAGACCTATATATAGACATATAGAAAGATAGAAGAAAGACATATAGATAGAAAAATAGATAGCCTAACAGATACTTAGAAAGATAGACAAATAGATAGACTAACAGATACTTAGAAAGATAGACAAATAGATAGACTAACAGATACTTAAAAAGATAGACAAATAGATAGACTAACAGATACTTAGAAAGATAGACTAATAGATACTTAGAAAGATAGACAAATAGATATGCAAATTTATATACAAATAGATATACAAATTGTATTGTTAGATAGATAGAAAGATAGTTAGATATATTGATAGACAAATAGATAGGCAGATAGATTAACAAATAGATAGACATATAGTTAGATAGATTGATGGATAGATAGATAGATAGTGAGATAGTTATTTAGATAGATAGATAGACAAATCGATAGTTAAATTTATTGATAGATAGATAGACAGATAGTTAGATATATGGATAAATAAATAGATATATAGATATATAGATAGTTAGATAGGTAGATAGATAGATAGACTAAAAGTTAGATAAATAGTTAGATAGATAGTTAGTTAGTTAGTTAGATATATAGATTGTTAGACTGATAGATAGATAGATAGATAAATAGAGAGATGGAAATATAGACAGATAAAAAAAAGATAGATAGTTGGATATATAGATGGATAGATAGACTGATAGACATATATATAGATAGATAGATATTTAAATTCTTATATCAATTGAAAGATTGTCTGATAGACATATTGATAAGCACATTGATATATAGATTAATAGATATATAGATAGATAGATTGATAGATAGATAGATAGATAGATAGACAAATAGAAATATAGATATATAGATATATAGATAGATAGATAGAAAAATAAATAGATAGATCAATCGATCGATAGCTAGACCTATATATATATATATATGATAGATAGATATATAGATAGAAAGATAAAAAGATAGAAAGATTGATAGACAGATAGATAGACATTAAGAATATAGATATAGATAGACAAATAGATAGCCAGACAAATAGATTTATAGGTAAAGAAATAGATATATAGTGAGATAGTTAGATATATAGATAGATAGATATATAAATATTGATAGATAGATAAATACATAGATAGACATATAGACACACAAATAGATATACAGTCATACAGATATATAGATAGATAGATAGACAAATATATAGATATATATATATAGACAAACAATTGGGCAGAATGAGAGATAAATAAATAGAAAGATGGATATACAAATAGATAAACTTACAACTTGACAAACAAATAGATATACATTTAGACAGACACATTGATAGACAATTAGACAAATAGTTAGATAAATAAATAGAAATATAGATAGATAGAAGTTTGACAGATAGATAGACAAATAAATAGAAAGATAGATATACAGATAGATATACATATAGATATATAAATTGATACATATACAAATAGATAGACTGATAGATAGATAGAAAAATAAATAGATAGATAAATAGATATATAGACAAAAAAGAATTAGATAGATAGATAGACAAATAGATATATAGCCATTTAGATATATAGATAGATAGACATACAAATAAATAGATTTATAGATTTATTGATAGATAGATTGATAGATAGATTGATAGATAGACTAATTGATATATAAATTATTGACAAATTAATAGACATATTGAAAGATAGATAAATAGACAAATTATTAGAAAGATAGATAAACTGATAGATAAAGATAGATAGATATATAGATAGAAAGATAGATATATAGATAAATAGATGATAGAAAGATATAGTGACAGATAAATAGATAGATATATTGACATATAAAAGTACAGACAGATAGATAGATATATAGATACTTAGATAGTTAGATAGATAAATAGATAGATAGTTAGAAAGGATATATAGATATATTGACAGATAGAAAGATATATAATTAGATAAATAGTTAGACTGAGAGATAGATAAATAGATAGACAATTAAATAGTTAGATAGATTGATAGATAAATAAAAAGATAGACAAATAGATAGATAGATAGATAGATAGAAATAAAGATAGATTGATAGATAAATAGATAAACAAATAGATTAATAAATAGATAGATAGATAGATAGTTAGATCGATAAACAGATAGATAGATAAATAGATAGATAAAAATATTGATAGACAGATATTTAGATAGATAGATAGACAGATAGAGAGATAGATAGATAAATTGATAGGCAGATAGATAGATAGGTAGAAATATAGATAGACAGATCGATAGAACCATAAATAGATAGACATATAGATAGATAGATAGACATTTATAAAAATATCAAATAGATAGATAGACTTAAAAAATAGATAGATAGATAAATATATAGATAGATAAACATAGACAAATAGAGATATAAACATATAGTCAGATACAAAGATCGATAGATAAATATATAGACAGATAAACAAATAGACAAATATATTGTTATATAGATAG
>JAREIK010003267.1:0-27500 GCA_029783825.1 Sapria himalayana
AGCTGGAACAAGGTACAAAGATCAAAGCAAAGTGGAGCAATAGAAATACATATTAAAGGAAGGAGCATTGGGAGAAAGTTAAAGAAAAAAAGATGTAGAAAGATTGTGGAGGAAGTTGTCTTTCCAAGATCATCGAAGGGAGACATTCACCATAAGGCATAAAGCTCCAAAAGAAGTCAAATATACTCATCAAGTGGGCAGAAAATAAAACTCGAGATACTTAAATAGGTAAGAGGTGAACACAAATGACTACCTAAAGACATAAAAAAGGCTAACGGGAGCAACACAAAGATATATATATGAAATCGTAGCATTAACAGAAATACAGCTTATAGATAAATAAATTCACAAAATAATGTGAATTTCTAAATTGCAATACTTGTTTATTAGATAGAGGTATGTAGACAGTTAGATGGGTGTAAGGGGCTTTGGGTAGCAAGTAAGTAGGTTGTAAAAAAGGTATTCAACCGCCAAAAGAGAGGGTTAATTTTAATAAAACAACCTTAAAAAAAAGAAGAATAAGAAGAATAAGAACAATAAGAAGAATTAGAAGAATAAAAAATAATAAGAATAATAAGTAATAAAAAATAAGAAGAATAATAAGAATAAGATGAATATAATAAAAAATAAGAAAAGATGAGAAAGAAGAAAATGAAGAATTCAAATAAAAATATGAATTAGATGAATAAAAAAAATTTGAAGAATAAGATGAATAAGAAAAGACGAAGAATATAAAGAAAAATAACAATAGAAGAATAAAAAAATAAGAAGAATAAGAAGATAAAGAAGATTAAGAAGAATAATAAGAATAAGAAGAATAAGTAAATAAGAAGAATAATATAAATAAAAAGAATAAGAAGATAAGAAGAATAAGAAAAATAAGAAGAATAAGAATAATTAGAATAAGTAGAATAAGAAAATAAGAAGAATAAGAAGAATAATAAGAATAAGAAGATAAAAGAATTATAAGAATAAAATAATAAAAGAATAAAAAGAATAAAAGAATAAGAAGATAGAAGATAAGAAGAATAAGAAAACAATAAAAGAAATAGATGAAAATTAAGAATTTCAAGAATAACAAAATTAGAACAATAACAAGAATAATAACAATAAGAAAATAAGAAGAAAACTAAGAATAAAGAAATAAAAAAATGAGAAGAATTAGAAAAATAAGAAGAAAATGAAGATTAAAATCAACTAGAAGATTAAAAAGAAATATAAGAATAAGAAGAATAAGATAAATACTAAGAATAAGAAGAATAAAAAGAAAAAGAAGAATGAAAAGAAAAAATAGAATAAGATGACTAATAAGAATAAGAAGAATTAGAATATTAAGAAGGAATATGGAGAATAAGAAGAATAATTATAATAAGAAGAATAAGAAGAATACTAATATTGAATAATTAAAAAATATGAAGAATAAGAATAATAAGAATAATAGGGGGGAATAAGAAAATAAGCTGAAAAAAAAGAAGAAGAAAAGGAAGAATATGAAAATAAGAATAAAATGATGAATAAAATGAATTAAAAGAATAAAAAGAATAAGAATAATAAAAAGAATAAGAAGAATCAGAAAAATAAAAAGAATAAGAAGAATAAAAAAAATAAAAAGAATAAAAGAAAAAGAAGAATAAGAAGAAAAGAAGATAAGAAGAATACGAAGAATAAGAAGATAATAAGATTAAAAGGAAAATTAAGATAAGAAGAATGAGAAGAATAAGAAGAATGAAAAGAATAAGAAGAATAAGAAGATAAAGACATATAAGAATAATAGAATAATAACATAATAAAATGAAATAGAAGAATAAAATGAATAAGTATAATACAAAGAATTAGTAGAATAAAAATATATGAAGACAAAGAAGAATAAGAATATGAGAAGAATATGGAGAATAACAAGAAAAATAAGAATAAAAAGAATTAGAAGAATAATTTAAATAAGAAGAATATGAATAATAAGGAGAATAAGAAGAATATGAAGGAAAAAAATAATAAGAATAATATAAGAATAAGAAGAATAATAAGAATAACATAAATAAGAAGAATTTAGAAGAATTAGAAGAATTAGAAAAATATGAATAAGAATAATAAAAGAATGAGAAGAAAAGAAGAATAAGAAGAATAAAAAGAATATGAAGAATAAGAAGAATAAGAAGAATAAGAAGAATAAAAGAATAAGAAGAATAAGAAGGATAAGAAGGATAAGAAGAATAAGAATAATAAAAAGAATAAGAAGAATAAGAAGAATAAGAAAAATAAGAAGACAGAAAAAAAATAAGATTAAAAAATATAAAGATAATAAGATTACGAAAATAAAAAAATAAGAAAAATAAGATGAATAAGAAGAATAAGAACAATAAGAAAATAAAAATCATAGGAAGAATAAAAATAATAAAAAGATTAATAAGAATAAGAAGGAATAGAAAAATAAGTAAAAAATGGAGAATAAGAATAATATGGAGAATAAGAATAATAAGGAGATTAAGAATAATATGGAGAATAATAAAAATATGGAGATTAAGGAGAATAAGGAGAATAAGGAGATTAAGAAGAATAAGAAGAATAAAAAAAATAAGAAAAATAAGAAAAATAAGAAGAAAAACAATAATAAGAAGAATAATAAAAATAATAATAAAATAATATAAAAAAGAAAAGAAGAATAGGAAGAAAATAAGATAAAGAAGAATAAGTAGAATAAAAATAATAAGAAGAATAAGAAGAATATAAAGAATATGATGAATATGAAGAATACAATGAATAAGAAGAATAAGAAGTATACGAAGAATAAGAAGAATAAGAAGGATAAGAAGAATAAAATTAATAATAATAATAATAATAATAACAAGAAAAGTAAGAATTTCAATAATAAGACGAATAAGAAGAATAACAACAATAACAAGAATAAGAAGCATAAAATGAGTAAGAATAAAAAGAATAATAAGAAGAATAAGTAGTATAAGAATAATAAGAATAAGAAGAAAAAGTAAATAAGAAGAAAAAGAAGTAGAAGAATAATAATAAGAAGAATAAGAAAAAGAATAATAAAAAGAATAAGAATAATAAAAACATTAAAAATCAATAGAAGAATAAAATGAATAAGAATAATAAAAAGAATAAGCAGAAAAAGAAGAATAAAAGAATAAGAAGAATAAGAATGATAATAACAATAATAATAATAATAATAAGGATGAGAACAATAATAAGAAGAATAAATAGAATAACAAGATAAAGAAGAAAAATAAAAATTAGAAGAATAAGAAAAATAAAAGAAAAAGAAAAATAAGAAGAATAAGAAGAAAAGAAGAAATATAAGAAAAGAATAAAAAGAATAAGTATAATAAGAAGAATAATAAGAATATGGCAAATAAAGAGAATAACAAAAAAAATAAAAAAAGAATAAAAAGAATAAGAAGAATAAGAAGAATAAAATAAATAAGAAGAATAAGAATAATAAGAATAATAAAAATAATAGTAAAAATAAAATGAATAAGAAGAATAAACAGAATAAGAAGAATTAGAAGAATAAGAAAAACAAAAAGAATATGAAGAATATAAAGAATTAGATTAAAAAATAATAAAAAGAAGAATTAGAAGAATAAACATAATAATTAGAATAATAAGTATAAAAACAATAAGAAGAATAAGATGAATAATATGAAAAATAAGAAAAGATGACAAAGAAGAATAAGAAGAATTATAATAATAATAAGAATTAGATGAATAATTAAAATTTGAAGAATAAGGTGAATAAGAAAAAGAAAGAATTTTAAGAAAAATAACAATAAGAAGAATAAATAAAATTTGAAGAATAAGAAGATTAATAATATTAAGAAGAATAAGAATAATAAGAAAAATAAGAAAACAAGAAAAATAAGATGAAATAGATGAAAACTAAGAATTCCAAGAATAAAAAATAAGAACAATAGAAGAATAATAACAATAAAAAGAATAAGAATAATAAGAAAAAAACACTAATAAAATGAATAAAAAGAATAAGAAGAATAATAATAATAATAAGAAGAAGAAGAATAAGAAGAAGAAGAATAATAATAATAATAATAATAATAATAATAAGAAAAAGATTAATAAGTAGACTAAATATAATAAGAAAAATATGAATAATAAAAGAAAAAGAAGATTAAAAAGTATAACAAGAACATGAAGAATAAGATGAATAACTAGAATAAGAAAAATAAAAATAAAAAATAGAATAAGATCACTAAGAAGAATAAGAAGATTTAAAATATTAATAAGAATAAAAGAATAAGAAGAATAAGAAGAATAAGAAGAATAAGGAGAATAAGAAGAATAAGAAGAATAAGGAGAATAAGAAGGTTAATAAGAATAAGAAGAATAGGTAGAATAAAAAGAAAAAAAGAATAAGAAGGATAAGAAGGATAAGAAGGATACGAAGAATAAAAAAATATGAAGAATAAAAAGAATAGCGGAATTATAAAAATAAGAAGAATAAGAAAAAAAGAAGAAAAAAAAAGAATAATAAAAAAAGAAGAAAGGGAAGAATTAAAGAATTAAAACAATAAAGAGAATAAAAGAATAAAAAGAATAAGAAGAATAAGAAGAATAAGAAGATTAAAAAAAGATGAATTAGAAGAATAAAATGTATAAGAAGAATAAAAAGATTCAGAAGACTAAGAATTATAAGAAGAATAACAAGATACTTCAAGAAAATATTGCTTTAGCTAGGAAATTTAAGCTAGGGATCAATGCCAAGTTAAATTATGAGGAATTATCTAGGGAATAGCAGGGATTTATGTTTATTCATTAAAATAAAATTTTGCAATGGATTAGCAATTTATTAGCAAAGAAATAATTTCTTAAATTCCACATCTGAAAAAAATGTGTAATTTAGCAATGGATTAGCTTTGTATTAGTGATTGAATATTTTCGTAAATTCCACTCAAGAATATCTTGAAATTTAGCAGCAGATTAATGATGTATTTTCGACAAAATATTTTTGTAAATTCCTCACAAGAAAAGTGGGGAATTTAGCAATGGAATTAGCAATGGAATTACCTAACTAATAAAATCCACAATTTATTGATGTATTTAGTGACGGAATTTTCCTAGCAAATAAAATCTACAATTTAGCAATGATTTTAGCGATGGAATTTTCCTACTAATAAAATCTTGAATTTAGCGATTGATTTAGCGACGGTTTTTCCATATCTTTTAAAATTTGAAATTTAGCGATGGTTTTTCCCTATCTTATAAAATCTAGAATTTAGCGATGGATTTATCAACAAAATTTATCTTGCTAATTACATAATTAATATAACAATGGATTTTAGTGATGTAACTTCTCTAGTTAATAATATTCGGAATATAACGATAGATTTATCGTGATAACTTCTCTTGCTAATTAAATCCGAAATATTGCAATAGATTTAGTGACTAAACTTCCCTAGCTAATTAAATCCCGAAAATAGCGACGAAATTTCTCTAGCCAATATTTAATTATTTAATTTTTTTAATTTATTATTAGTTTTAATTTTTTTTTATTTTTGTTTATTAAATGTATGTTAATGTTCTATAGATGAGCGATCTTTAAAAGTTACATTCTCCTCGTAAAATCATATAAAATATATTATAAATAAATAATTTAAAAATATATAAAAATACAAAAAAAAATATATTAATCAGAACTAAAATAACTATTTCTATGATGTATTAATTTTTTAAAAAATTATTCAAAATTTTTTTAAAAAATTTTAAATTAAGAAACTTAAAAATTTGTATTAAATTAACATTAAATAATTAATTCAATATGTATAATAATTTATATCGATATTTTAAAAATAAAATTAACATACATTAAAATTTCTACTAATATAAATGTAAATTAATTCATTGTATGAAAAAATATAAAATATTTTCAAAAATAATTATATTGACGAATAAAGTATTAAATATTATTATTATAATAAAAAAATTTTATGATTATAGGAAACTTTGAAAAAATAATTAATACAAAATTTGAAATATTATAAAAATATAAATTTTTTCATTAAAGTTAAAAGAAAATAAATTAATATTTAAAATTAAATACATATATGTTTGCCCCTACTAAAATTTATAAGAATTAAACAATTGAGTAATTTTTTTCTATTATCTTTTAGTATTCAGTTTTTATTAAAATAATTAATATAACATTTTTTAACTATCTTATCACTTTAAATAATTTTTTGAATTTTAAAAATTATTAATGATATAAAATAAATGAAATTATATGCCTTTAAAATTATTTATTATCTTCATAAAAATTAATATGATGAATTCTTATAAATTTATTACCATAAAATATAAATTTTTTTATATTTTTTTATATATTTTTATATTTTTTAACACTAAGAGTATTTTATAACAATTAGGAGAGTGACTAGAAGATAAATCATCTTTTCATGTATGTCTTATTATATAAAGTTTGTTAACTTTGTAGATATTTGATATTTTTTTTATAAGGCTAAACATATATTTTTTTAAATTGTTTATATATTTATTGTTTAATTAATATTATACTAAAAAATTGTAAGGTGTATATTTTTCATGTGTACCTTGTTACACGCACATTAATTTAGTTGAAAAAATATTGATAGTAAATAAAATAAATGAGCCTTTTTGTATTTTATATACATACATACATACATACATACATACATACATACATATATATATATATATATATATATATATATATAATATTATATTATATTATTTATTTAATGTTGTTATAATTAAAAATATAAATAATTTGGAAATACATATAATTTGCTATAATAGAGAAAATCAAAAAAGATTGTTCATGGATCTCAACATGATTTTCATTAAAACATAAAAATACAGAAATCAAAGATGAGAAGAGAAGTTTTGGAAATTACATGCAATTAAAGAAAAAATCCCTGAGGTTAGAGTGGTGAGTTGGAAAAAACCTCTGAGGGAAAGTCTTGCTTTAAACACAGATTGTAGAGTTAATAGGGATATGGGAGAGGCAGGGAGAGGAGGGGTGATAAAAAATGAGCAAGGTGGTGTTATTAATCTCTATACTATGAAAGAAAAAGCATCCTCAGCTTTGCATGCTGAAATATTTGACTTACACACAAGGCTTAAAATATGCAAGGAAAATTCTTATATTAATATAAGAGTACAGATGGATTCGAGTTTACTGGTGAATCTGGTCATGAATAACATAGAAATGTGGAAATATTAAGAACAAATAAAGTTAATTAGAAGTCACTTATCTAACTTGAAAGGAGAAATTAAGCATATATACAGAGAAGCCAATGTAGTAGCAGCTAAATTAGTCAAAGAAGGTCTGAAGAAAGGAATAGAAGAGTTTGAGGAAACTAATGTACCATGAAAATAAAAAGGTCAAATTACTCTAGATAAAGTAGAATTTCCGTATATTAGAATTTAAAAGGAGAGGCGAATTTTGATCTCCCCAGTCCTGTGGGGTATATACTTGCTCTACTTGGTTTTTTTCTAAGGTTTATAGGTATAAGACAAGTTGAAGTGAAAGGGAAATGTAATATGGCATCTTTTCAGACACATTAAGTAGGACAATTTGTATGTATTTTAAAATGCAAAAACTATAAAACTATAAAAGGGCAAATGTAAATACTAGGCAAAGGGGTAGCTAAAATGTAGTGGACAAAGTTGTGCAGGATTCATAAGTATGCATATTTACAGTGCAAGAAATGATGCATAAAACTTTGATTTGCAAGAATATATATTCTAGACTGTGTTCTACTTAAGTCCAGTGACTACAAAGAATACATGTTTTCTATTTTAGCCCGTGATGCAGGAAGAAAGCAAAACATTAAAAGATGGTCAAGCTGACTATGCATGAATATGGATAAAGTAACTAATAAAATAGATGCATGTCATATTTTATGTTTAAGGGTGTAACAACATAAGGGTGTAAAAGGGGCTATGGGCTGTAATAGATACATGTTCTTTCTGTGTTGAATTGAATGTAGGCGTGGGAAATCTGAGGCAGAAAGGATGGTTCTACTATGGGGAGATATCAGTAGACTTGGGGATTGTGTCTGTTTTGCAGGGTCAAGCATGGATTACAAAAGGAAAAGGAGGAAAGGTACAAGGAGAAATAGTAGAGAGGCTGCCAAATATTATGCAATACTAGTATTGAGAGATAAACAGACTAAAAAGTGGAATGAGGAATAAATGTGAAATAGAATGGAGAGAGAAAGAATAGAGATAGAGGCTGCAAAAATTTTGCAAAAAATAGAGAAGTGGACTGCATTTGTTAAAGGAACCTACAAACTTACAAGGGCATTAGAGCAAAAATTTTATAAACAGACTGAAAGACAACATTAGGAAAAGAAGCAAGTGGAATGATGAATTTTGAAATAGGATAAATAGAGTTATGAGAAGTGGATTGCTTTTAATTTCAAAGGGTGTAATAGAAAAAAGGATAGTTCTAGATTGTAAAAATGGTATTCCTCCGCCAAAAGAGAAGGCTGTTTATTAATAAAACAAACCTTTGAAAAAAAAGAATAAGGAGAATAAGAAGAATAAAAAAACAATAATAAAAAGAATAATAAGATTAAGAATAATAAGAATAATAAGAATAATAAATAAAAGTAGAAGAATAATACAAATAATAATAATATAAGATAAAAAAGATAAGAAGATAAAGAAGAATAAAAAGAATAAAAAGGAAAAGAATAAAAAAAATAAGAAGAATAAGAAGAATAAGAAGATTAAGAAGAATAAGAATAATAAGAATAATAAGAATAATAAAAAAATAAGAAGATACTGAAAAATAAGAAGAAAAAGAATAATAAGAAGATTAAGAAGAATAAAAAGAATAATAAAACAAAAAAAAGAAGAATAAGATGAATAATTCGAATAAAGAGAATAAGAAAAATAAGAAGAATAAGAAGAATAAGAAGAATAAGAAGAATAAGAAGAATAAGAAGAATAAGAAGAATAAGAAGAATAAGAAGAATAAGAAGAATAAGAAGAATAATATGAATAAGAAGAATAAGATTAATAAGAAGAATAAAAAAATAAGAAAAATAAGATTTATAAGAAAAATAAATAGAATAAGAAGAATAAATAGAATTAAAAGAATAAGAAGAATAATAAGAATAAGAAGAATAATAAGAATAAGAAGAATAAAAAAAAGAATATGAAGAATAAGGCCTATAAGAAGTATAAGAAGAATAAGAAGAAAAAGAAGAATAAGATGAATAAGAAGATTAATATGAATACGATGAATAAGAAGAATAAGAAGAAAATTAAGAATAATAAAAATAATAAAATAAGAAGAATAAAAAGTATAAGAAGAATAAAAAGAATAACAAGAATAAGAAGAAAATGAAGAATAAGATGTAGAACAAGAATAAGAAGAATAAGAAAAATAAGAAGATTAGGAAGAGTTAAAAGAATAAGAAGAATAAGAAGAATAAGAAGAATAAGAATAAAAAGAATAATAAGAATAATAATAATAATAATAATAAGAATAAAAAGAATAAGAAGAAAAATAAGAAAAAAAATGAAAAATATGGCTTATAATAAGTATAAGAAGAATAAAAAGAATATGATGAATAAGAAGAATGAGAAGAATAAGAATAAGAAGAAAATGAAGAATAGAAGAAGAAGAATAATAATAATAATAAGAAAAAGAAGAATAAGAATAATAAGAATAATAAGAAGAATAAAAAGAAATAGAATAAAATGAATAAGAATAATAAAAAGAATAAGAAGAATTTGAAGAATAAGAAGGATAAGAAGGATAAGAAGAAGAATAATAATAATAATAATAATAATAATAATAATAAAAATAGAATAACAAGAAAAAGAAGAATCATAAAAATTTGAAGAATAAAAGAATTAGAAGAAAAAAATAATAAGAAGAATAGGAAGAAAAGAAAAAAAATAAGAAAAGAATAAGAAGAATATGACGAATAAAGAGAATAACAAGATAAATAAGAATAAAAAGGAAAAAAGAATAAGAAGAATAAAAAAATAAGAAAAATAAGAAGAATAAGAAGAATAAGAAAAAAAAGAAGAATAAGAAGAATAAAATAAATAAGAAGAATAAGAAGAATAAGAAGAAAAAGAAGAATAAAATAAATAAGAAGAATAAGAAGAATAAGACGAATAAGAAGAATAAAAAGAATAAGAACATAGTGTCTAGCATTAGATGGCTATGTCTATTGTAGATATCAAAGCTGGAACAAGGTACAAAGATCAAAGCAAAGTGGAGCAATAGAAATACATATTAAAGGAAGGAGCATTGGGAGAAAGTTAAAGAAAAAAAGATGTAGAAAGATTGTGGAGGAAGTTGTCTTTCCAAGATCATCGAAGGGAGGACATTCACCATAAGGCATAAAGCTCCAAAAGAAGTCAAATATACTCATCAAGTGGGCAGAAAATAAAACTCGAGATACTTAAATAGGTGAGAGGTGAACACAAATGACTACCTAAAGACATAAAAAAGGCTAACGGGAGCAACACAAAGATATATATATGAAATCGTAGCATTAACAGAAATACAGCTTATAGATAAATAAATTCACAAAATAATGTGAATTTCTAAATTGCAATACTTGTTTATTAGATAGAGGTATGTAGACAGTTAGATGGGTGTAAGGGGCATTGGGTAGCAAGTAAGTAGGTTGTAAAAAAGGTATTCATCCGCCAAAAGAGAGGGTTAATTTTAATAAAACAACCTTAAAAAAAAGAAGAATAAGAAGAATAAGAACAATAAGAAGAATTAGAAGAATAAAAAGAATAATAAGAATAATAAGTATAAAAAAATAAGAAGAATAATAAGAATAAGATGAATAATAAGAAAAATAAGAAAAGATGAGAAAGAAGAAAATGAAGAATTCAAATAAAAATATGAATTAGATGAATAAAAAAAATTTGAAGAATAAGATGAATAAGAAAAAGACGAAGAATATAAAGAAAAATAACAATAAGAAGAATAAAAAAAATAAGAAGAATAAGAAGATAAAGAAGATTAAGAAGAATAATAAGAATAAGAAGAATAAGTAGAATAAGAAGAATAATATAAATAAAAAGAATAAGAAGATAAGAAGAATAAGAAAAATAAGAAGAATAAGAATAATTAGAATAAGTAGAATAAGAAAAATAAGAAGAATAAGAAGAATAATAAGAATAAGAAGAATAAAAAGAATTATAAGAATAAGAATAATAAAAGAATAAAAGAATAAGAAGAATAAAAAGAATAAAAAGAATAAGAAGAATAAGAAGAATAAGAAGAATAAGAAAACAATAAGAAGAAATAGATGAAAATTAAGAATTTCAAGAATAACAAAAATTAGAACAATAACAAGAATAATAACAATAAGAAAAATAAGAAGAAAACAAGAATAAAAGAAATAAAAAAATGAGAAGAATTAGAAAAATAAGAAGAAAATGAAGATTAAAATCAACTAGGAAGATTAAAAAGAAATATAAGAATAAGAAGAATAAGATAAATACTAAGAATAAGAAGAATAAAAAGAAAAAGAAGAATGAAAAGAAAAAATAGAATAAGATGACTAATAAGAATAAGAAGAATTAGAATATTAAGAAGAATATGGAGAATAAGAAGAATAATTATAATAAGAAGAATAAGAAGAATACTAAATATTTGAATAATTAAAAAATATGAAGAATAAGAATAATAAGAATAATAGGGGGAATAAGAAAAATAAGCTGAAAAAAGAAGAAGAAAAGGAAGAATATGAAAATAAGAATAAAATGATGAATAAAATGAATTAAAAGAATAAAAAGAATAAGAATAATAAAAAGAATAAGAAGAATAAGAAAAATAAAAAGAATAAGAAGAATAAAAAAAAATAAAAAGAATAAAAGAAAAAGAAGAATAAGAAGAAAAAGAAGATAAGAAGAATACGAAGAATAAGAAGAATAATAAGATTAAAAGGAAAATTAAGAATAAGAAGAATGAGAAGAATAAGAAGAATGAAAAGAATAAGAAGAATAAGAAGATAAAGACATATAAGAATAATAAGAATAATAAAATAATAAAATGAAATAGAAGAATAAAATGAATAAGTATAATACAAAGAATTAGTAGAATAAAAATATATGAAGACAAAGAAGAATAAGAATATGAGAAGAATATGGAGAATAACAAGAAAAATAAGAATAAAAAGAATTAGAAGAATAATTTAAATAAGAAGAATATGAATAATAAGGAGAATAAGAAGAATATGAAGGAAAAAAATAATAAGAATAATAATAAGAATAAGAAGAATAATAAGAATAACATAAATAAGAAGAATTTAGAAGAATTAGAAGAATTAGAAAAATATGAATAAGAATAATAAAAGAATGAGAAGAAAAGAAGAATAAGAAGAATAAAAAGAATATGAAGAATAAGAAGAATAAGAAGAATAAGAAGAATAAAAAGAATAAGAAGAATAAGAAGGATAAGAAGGATAAGAAGAATAAGAATAATAAAAAGAATAAGAAGAATAAGAAGAATAAGAAAAATAAGAAGACAGAAAAAAAATAAGATTAAAAAATATAAAGATAATAAGATTACGAAAATAAAAAAATAAGAAAAATAAGATGAATAAGAAGAATAAGAACAATAAGAAAATAAAAATCATAGGAAGAATAAAAATAATAAAAAGATTAATAAGAATAAGAAGGAATAGAAAAATAAGTAAAAAATGGAGAATAAGAATAATATGGAGAATAAGAATAATAAGGAGATTAAGAATAATATGGAGAATAATAAAAATATGGAGATTAAGGAGAATAAGGAGAATAAGGAGATTAAGAAGAATAAGAAGAATAAAAAAAATAAGAAAAATAAGAAAAATAAGAAGAAAAACAATAATAAGAAGAATAATAAAAATAATAATAAAATAATATAAAAAAGAAAAGAAGAATAGGAAGAAAATAAGATAAAGAAGAATAAGTAGAATAAAAATAATAAGAAGAATAAGAAGAATATAAAGAATATGATGAATATGAAGAATACAATGAATAAGAAGAATAAGAAGTATACGAAGAATAAGAAGAATAAGAAGGATAAGAAGAATAAAATTAATAATAATAATAATAATAATAACAAGAAAAGTAAGAATTTCAATAATAAGACGAATAAGAAGAATAACAACAATAACAAGAATAAGAAGCATAAAATGAGTAAGAATAAAAAGAATAATAAGAAGAATAAGTAGTATAAGAATAATAAGAATAAGAAGAAAAAGTAAAATAAGAAGAAAAAGAAGTAGAAGAATAATAATAAGAAGAATAAGAAAAAGAATAATAAAAAGAATAAGAATAATAAAAACATTAAAAATCAATAGAAGAATAAAATGAATAAGAATAATAAAAAGAATAAGCAGAAAAAGAAGAATAAAAAGAATAAGAAGAATAAGAATGATAATAACAATAATAATAATAATAATAATAAGGATGAGAACAATAATAAGAAGAATAAATAGAATAACAAGATAAAGAAGAAAAATAAAAATTAGAAGAATAAGAAAAATAAAAGAAAAAGAAAAATAAGAAGAATAAGAAGAAAAGAAGAAATATAAGAAAAGAATAAAAAGAATAAGTATAATAAGAAGAATAATAAGAATATGGCAAATAAAGAGAATAACAAAAAAAATAAAAAAAAGAATAAAAAGAATAAGAAGAATAAGAAGAATAAAATAAATAAGAAGAATAAGAATAATAAGAATAATAAAAATAATAGTAAAAATAAAATGAATAAGAAGAATAAACAGAATAAGAAGAATTAGAAGAATAAGAAAAACAAAAAGAATATGAAGAATATAAAGAATTAGATTAAAAAATAATAAAAAGAAGAATTAGAAGAATAAACATAATAATTAGAATAATAAGTATAAAAACAATAAGAAGAATAAGATGAATAATATGAAAAATAAGAAAAGATGACAAAGAAGAATAAGAAGAATTATAATAATAATAAGAATTAGATGAATAATTAAAATTTGAAGAATAAGGTGAATAAGAAAAAGAAAGAATTTTAAGAAAAATAACAATAAGAAGAATAAATAAAATTTGAAGAATAAGAAGATTAAGAATATTAAGAAGAATAAGAATAATAAGAAAAATAAGAAAACAAGAAAAATAAGATGAAATAGATGAAAACTAAGAATTCCAAGAATAAAAAAATAAGAACAATAGAAGAATAATAACAATAAAAAGAATAAGAATAATAAGAAAAAAACACTAATAAAATGAATAAAAAGAATAAGAAGAATAATAATAATAATAATAATAATAAGAATAAGAAGAAGAAGAAGAAGAATAATAATAATAATAATAATAATAATAAGAAAAAGATTAATAAGTAGACTAAATATAATAAGAAAAATATGAATAATAAAAAGAAAAAGAAGATTAAAAAGTATAACAAGAACATGAAGAATAAGATGAATAACTAGAATAAGAAAAATAAAAATAAAAAATAGAATAAGATCACTAAGAAGAATAAGAAGATTTAAAATATTAATAAGAATAAAAAGAATAAGAAGAATAAGAAGAATAAGAAGAATAAGGAGAATAAGAAGAATAAGAAGAATAAGGAGAATAAGAAGGTTAATAAGAATAAGAAGAATAGGTAGAATAAAAAGAAAAAAAAGAATAAGAAGGATAAGAAGGATAAGAAGGATACGAAGAATAAAAAAAATATGAAGAATAAAAAGAATAGCGGAATTATAAAAATAAGAAGAATAAGAAAAAAAGAAGAAAAAAAAAGAATAATAAAAAAAAGAAGAAAGGGAAGAATTAAAAGAATTAAAACAATAAAGAGAATAAAAAGAATAAAAAGAATAAGAAGAATAAGAAGAATAAGAAGATTAAAAAAAGATGAATTAGAAGAATAAAATGTATAAGAAGAATAAAAAGATTCAGAAGACTAAGAATTATAAGAAGAATAACAAGATACTTCAAGAAAATATTGATTTAGCTAGGAAATTTAAGCTAGGGATCAATGCCAAGTTAAATTATGAGGAATTATCTAGGGAATAGCAGGGATTTATGTTTATTCATTAAAATAAAATTTTGCAATGGATTAGCAATTTATTAGCAAAGAAATAATTTCTTAAATTCCACATCTGAAAAAAATGTGTAATTTAGCAATGGATTAGCTTTGTATTAGTGATTGAATATTTTCGTAAATTCCACTCAAGAATATCTTGAAATTTAGCAGCAGATTAATGATGTATTTTCGACAAAATATTTTTGTAAATTCCTCACAAGAAAAGTGGGGAATTTAGCAATGGAATTAGCAATGGAATTACCTAACTAATAAAATCCACAATTTATTGATGTATTTAGTGACGGAATTTTCCTAGCAAATAAAATCTACAATTTAGCAATGATTTTAGCGATGGAATTTTCCTACTAATAAAATCTTGAATTTAGCGATTGATTTAGCGACGGTTTTTCCATATCTTTTAAAATTTGAAATTTAGCGATGGTTTTTCCCTATATTATAAAATCTAGAATTTAGCGATGGATTTATCAACAAAATTTATCTTGCTAATTACATAATTAATATAACAATGGATTTTAGTGATGTAACTTCTCTAGTTAATAATATTCGGAATATAACGATAGATTTATCGTGATAACTTCTCTTGCTAATTAAATCCGAAATATTGCAATAGATTTAGTGACTAAACTTCCCTAGCTAATTAAATCCCGAAAATAGCGACGAAATTTCTCTAGCCAATATTTAATTATTTAATTTTTTTAATTTATTATTAGTTTTAATTTTTTTTATTTTTGTTTATTAAATGTATGTTAATGTTCTATAGATGAGCGATCTTTAAAAGTTACATTCTCCTCGTAAAATCATATAAAAATATATTATAAATAAATAATTTAAAAATATATAAAAATACAAAAAAAAATATATATTAATCAGAACTAAAATAACTATTTCTATGATGTATTAATTTTTTAAAAAATTATTCAAAATTTTTTTAAAAAATTTTAAATTAAGAAACTTAAAAATTTGTATTAAATTAACATTAAATAATTAATTCAATATGTATAATAATTTATATCGATATTTTAAAAATAAAATTAACATACATTAAAATTTCTACTAATATAAATGTAAATTAATTCATTGTATGAAAAAATATAAAATATTTTCAAAAATAATTATATTGACGAATAAAGTATTAAATATTATTATTATTATAATAAAAAAATTTTATGATTATAGGAAACTTTTGAAAAAATAATTAATACAAAATTTGAAATATTATAAAAATATAAATTTTTTCATTAAAGTTAAAAGAAAATAAATTAATATTTAAAATTAAATACATATATGTTTGCCCCTACTAAAATTTATAAGAATTAAACAATTGAGTAATTTTTTTCTATTATCTTTTAGTATTCAGTTTTTATTAAAATAATTAATATAACATTTTTTAACTATCTTATCACTTTAAATAATTTTTTGAATTTTAAAAATTATTAATGATATAAAATAAATGAAATTATATGCCTTTAAAATTATTTATTATCTTCATAAAAATTAATATGATGAATTCTTATAAATTTATTACCATAAAATATAAATTTTTTTATATTTTTTTATATATTTTTATATTTTTTAACACTAAGAGTATTTTATAACAATTAGGAGAGTGACTAGAAGATAAATCATCTTTTCATGTATGTCTTATTATATAAAGTTTGTTAACTTTGTAGATATTTGATATTTTTTTTATAAGGCTAAACATATATTTTTTTAAATTGTTTATATATTTATTGTTTAATTAATATTATACTAAAAAATTGTAAGGTGTATATTTTTCATGTGTACCTTGTTACACGCACATTAATTTAGTTGAAAAAATATTGATAGTAAATAAATAAATGAGCCTTTTTGTATTTTATATACATACATACATACATACATACATACATACATATATATATATATATATATATATATATATATATAATATTATATTATATTATTTATTTAATGTTGTTATAATTAAAAATATAAATAATTTGGAAATACATATAATTTGCTATAATAGAGAAAATCAAAAAAGATTGTTCATGGATCTCAACATGATTTTCATTAAAACATAAAAATACAGAAATCAAAGATGAGAAGAGAAGTTTTGGAAATTACATGCAATTAAAGAAAAAATCCCTGAGGTTAGAGTGGTGAGTTGGAAAAAACCTCTGAGGGAAAGTCTTGCTTTAAACACAGATTGTAGAGTTAATAGGGATATGGGAGAGGCAGGGAGAGGAGGGGTGATAAAAAATGAGCAAGGTGGTGTTATTAATCTCTATACTATGAAAGAAAAAGCATCCTCAGCTTTGCATGCTGAAATATTTGACTTACACACAAGGCTTAAAATATGCAAGGAAAATTCTTATATTAATATAAGAGTACAGATGGATTCGAGTTTACTGGTGAATCTGGTCATGAATAACATAGAAATGTGGAAATATTAAGAACAAATAAAGTTAATTAGAAGTCACTTATCTAACTTGAAAGGAGAAATTAAGCATATATATAGAGAAGCCAATGTAGTAGCAGCTAAATTAGTCAAAGAAGGTCTGAAGAAAGGAATAGAAGAGTTTGAGGAAACTAATGTACCATGAAAATAAAAAGGTCAAATTACTCTAGATAAAGTAGAATTTCCGTATATTAGAATTTAAAAGGAGAGGCGAATTTTGATCTCCCCAGTCCTGTGGGGTATATACTTGCTCTACTTGGTTTTTTTCTAAGGTTTATAGGTATAAGACAAGTTGAAGTGAAAGGGAAATGTAATATGGCATCTTTTCAGACACATTAAGTAGGACAATTTGTATGTATTTTAAAATGCAAAAACTATAAAACTATAAAAGGGCAAATGTAAATACTAGGCAAAGGGGTAGCAAAAATGTAGTGGACAAAGCTGTGCAGGATTCATAAGTATGCATATTTACAGTGCAAGAAATGATGCATAAAACTTTGATTTGCAAGAATATATATTCTAGACTGTGTTCTACTTAAGTCCAGTGACTACAAAGAATACATGTTTTCTATTTTAGCCCGTGATGCAGGAAGAAAGCAAAACATTAAAAGATGGTCAAGCTGACTATGCATGAATATGGATAAAGTAACTAATAAAATAGATGCATGTCATATTTTATGTTTAAGGGTGTAACAACATAAGGGTGTAAAAGGGGCTATGGGCTGTAATAGATACATGTTCTTTCTGTGTTGAATTGAATGTAGGCGTGGGAAATCTGAGGCAGAAAGGATGGTTCTACTATGGGGAGATATCAGTAGACTTGGGGATTGTGTCTGTTTTGCAGGGTCAAGCATGGATTACAAAAGGAAAAGGAGGAAAGGTACAAGGAGAAATAGTAGAGAGGCTGCCAAATATTATGCAATACTAGTATTGAGAGATAAACAGACTAAAAAGTGGAATGAGGAATAAATGTGAAATAGAATGGAGAGAGAAAGAATAGAGATAGAGGCTGCAAAAATTTTGCAAAAAATAGAGAAGTGGACTGCATTTGTTAAAGGAACCTACAAACTTACAAGGGCATTAGAGCAAAAATTTTATAAACAGACTGAAAGACAACATTAGGAAAAGAAGCAAGTGGAATGATGAATTTTGAAATAGGATAAATAGAGTTATGAGAAGTGGATTGCTTTTAATTTCAAAGGGTGTAATAGAAAAAAGGATAGTTCTAGATTGTAAAAATGGTATTCCTCCGCCAAAAGAGAAGGCTGTTTATTAATAAAACAAACCTTTGAAAAAAAAGAATAAGGAGAATAAGAAGAATAAAAAAACAATAATAAAAAGAATAATAAGATTAAGAAGAATAAGAATAATAAGAAGAATAAATAAAAGTAGAAGAATAATACAAATAATAATAATATAAGATAAAAAAGATAAGAAGATAAAGAAGAATAAAAAGAATAAAAAGGAAAAGAATAAAAAAAATAAGAAGAATAAGAAGAATAAGAAGATTAAGAAGAATAAGAATAATAAGAATAATAAGAATAATAAAAAAATAAGAAGATACTGAAAAATAAGAAGAAAAAGAATAATAAGAAGATTAAGAAGAATAAAAAGAATAATAAAACAAAAAAAAGAAGAATAAGATGAATAATTCGAATAAAGAGAATAAGAAAAATAAGAAGAATAAGAAGAATAAGAAGAATAAGAAGAATAAGAAGAATAAGAAGAATAAGCAGAATAAGAAGAATAAGAAGAATAGAAAAGAATAAGAAAAAATAAGATTGATAAGAACAATAAATAGAATAAGAAGAATAATAGAATTAAAGAATAAGAAAGAATAAAAGAATAAGAAGATAATAAAGAATAAGAAAGAATAATAAAGAATAAGAGATATAGAAATAAGGCCTATGAAGCAGTATAAGGACTTAATAAGAAGTAAGAAGGAAAGAAAAAGTCAAGAATAAGATGAATAAGAAGAGATTCATATAATACGAATGAATCAGAAGAATAAGAAAAATTAAGAATAATAAAAATAATTTAAATAAGAAGAATTAAAAGTATAAGCAAGAATATCAAAGGTAACAAGAATAAGAGAAAATGACGAATAAGAGTGTAGAACAAGAATAAAGAAGAATAAGACAAATAAGAAGATTAGGAAGAGTTAAAAGAATAAGAAGAATAAGAAGAATAAGAAGAATAAGAATAAAAAGAATAATAAGAATAATAATAATAATAATAAGAATAAAAAGAATAAGAAGAAAAATAAGAAAAAAAATGAAAAATATGGCTTATAATAAGTATAAGAAGAATAAAAAGAATATGATGAATAAGAAGAATGAGAAGAATAAGAATAAGAAGAAAATGAAGAATAGAAGAAGAAGAATAATAATAATAATAATAAGAAAAAGAAGAATAAGAATAATAAGAATAATAAGAAGAATAAAAGAAATAGAATAAAATGAATAAGAATAATAAAAAGAATAAGAAGAATTTGAAGAATAAGAAGGATAAGAAGGATAAGAAGAAGAAGAATAATAATAATAATAATAATAATAATAGAATAACAAGAAAAAGAAGAATCATAAAAATTTGAAGAATAAAAGAATTAGAAGAAAAAAATAATAAGAAGAATAGGAAGAAAAGAAAAAAAATAAGAAAAGAATAAGAAGAATATGACGAATAAAGAGAATAACAAGATAAATAAGAATAAAAAGGAAAAAAGAATAAGAAGAATAAAAAAATAAGAAAAATAAGAAGAATAAGAAGAATAAGAAAAAAAAGAAGAATAAGAAGAATAAAATAAATAAGAAGAATAAGAAGAATAAGAAGAAAAAGAAGAATAAAATAAATAAGAAGAATAAGAAGAATAAGACGAATAAGAAGAATAAAAAGAATAAGAACATAGTGTCTAGCATTAGATGGCTATGTCTATTGTAGATATCAAAGCTGGAACAAGGTACAAAGATCAAAGCAAAGTGGAGCAATAGAAATACATATTAAAGGAAGGAGCATTGGGAGAAAGTTAAAGAAAAAAAGATGTAGAAAGATTGTGGAGGAAGTTGTCTTTCCAAGATCATCGAAGGGAGGACATTCACCATAAGGCATAAAGCTCCAAAAGAAGTCAAATATACTCATCAAGTGGGCAGAAAATAAAACTCGAGATACTTAAATAGGTGAGAGGTGAACACAAATGACTACCTAAAGACATAAAAAAGGCTAACGGGAGCAACACAAAGATATATATATGAAATCGTAGCATTAACAGAAATACAGCTTATAGATAAATAAATTCACAAAATAATGTGAATTTCTAAATTGCAATACTTGTTTATTAGATAGAGGTATGTAGACAGTTAGATGGGTGTAAGGGGCTTTGGGTAGCAAGTAAGTAGGTTGTAAAAAAGGTATTCATCCGCCAAAAGAGAGGGTTAATTTTAATAAAACAACCTTAAAAAAAGAAGAATAAGAAGAATAAGAACAATAAGAAGAATTAGAAGAATAAAAAGAATAATAAGAATAATAAGTATAAAAAATAAGAAGAATAATAAGAATAAGATGAATAATAAGAAAAATAAGAAAAGATGAGAAAGAAGAAAATGAAGAATTCAAATAAAAATATGAATTAGATGAATAAAAAAAATTTGAAGAATAAGATGAATAAGAAAAAGACGAAGAATATAAAGAAAAATAACAATAAGAAGAATAAAAAAAATAAGAAGAATAAGAAGATAAAGAAGATTAAGAAGAATAATAAGAATAAGAAGAATAAGTAGAATAAGAAGAATAATATAAATAAAAAGAATAAGAAGATAAGAAGAATAAGAAAAATAAGAAGAATAAGAATAATTAGAATAAGTAGAATAAGAAAAATAAGAAGAATAAGAAGAATAATAAGAATAAGAAGAATAAAAAGAATTATAAGAATAAGAATAATAAAAAGAATAAAAAGAATAAGAAGAATAAAAAGAATAAAAAGAATAAGAAGAATAAGAAGAATAAGAAGAATAAGAAAACAATAAGAAGAAATAGATGAAAATTAAGAATTTCAAGAATAACAAAAATTAGAACAATAACAAGAATAATAACAATAAGAAAAATAAGAAGAAAACAAGAATAAAAGAAATAAAAAAATGAGAAGAATTAGAAAAATAAGAAGAAAATGAAGATTAAAATCAACTAGGAAGATTAAAAAGAAATATAAGAATAAGAAGAATAAGATAAATACTAAGAATAAGAAGAATAAAAAGAAAAAGAAGGAATGAAAAGAAAAAATAGAATAAGATGACTAATAAGAATAAGAAGAATTAGAATATTAAGAAGAATAAGAAGAATATGGAGAATAAGAAGAATAATTATAATAAGAAGAATAAGAAGAATAAGATATATTTGAATAATTTAAGAATATGAAGAATAAGAATAATAAGAATAATAGGGGGAATAAGAAAAATAAGCTGAAAAAGAAGAAGAAAAGGAAGAATATGAAAATAAGAATAAAATGATGAATAAAATGAATTAAAAGAATAAAAAGAATAAGAATAATAAAAAGAATAAGAAGAATAAGAAAAATAAAAGAATAAGAAGAATAAAAAAAAATAAAAAGAATAAAAGAAAAAGAAGAATAAGAAGAAAAAGAAGATAAGAAGAATACGAAGAATAAGAAGAATAATAAGATTAAAAGGAAAATTAAGAATAAGAAGAATGAGAAGAATAAGAAGAATGAAAAGAATAAGAAGAATAAGAAGATAAAGACATATAAGAATAATAAGAATAATAAAATAATAAAATGAAATAGAAGAATAAAATGAATAAGTATAATACAAAGAATTAGTAGAATAAAAATATATGAAGACAAAGAAGAATAAGAATATGAGAAGAATATGGAGAATAACAAGAAAAATAAGAATAAAAAGAATTAGAAGAATAATTTAAATAAGAAGAATATGAATAATAAGGAGAATAAGAAGAATATGAAGGAAAAAAATAATAAGAATAATAATAAGAATAAGAAGAATAATAAGAATAACATAAATAAGAAGAATTTAGAAGAATTAGAAGAATTAGAAAAATATGAATAAGAATAATAAAAGAATGAGAAGAAAAGAAGAATAAGAAGAATAAAAAGAATATGAAGAATAAGAAGAATAAGAAGAATAAGAAGAATAAAAGAATAAGAAGAATAAGAAGGATAAGAAGGATAAGAAGAATAAGAATAATAAAAAGAATAAGAAGAATAAGAAGAATAAGAAAAATAAGAAGACAGAAAAAAAAATAAGATTAAAAAATATAAAGATAATAAGATTACGAAAATAAAAAATAAGAAAATAAGATGAATAAGAAGAATAAGAACAATAAGAAAATAAAATCATAGGAAGAATAAAAATAATAAAAAGATTAATAAGAATTAAGAAGGAATAGAAAAATAAGTAAAAAATGGAGAATAAGAATAATATGGAGAATAAGAATAATAAGGAGATTAAGAATAATATGGAGAATAATAAAAATATGGAGATTAAGGAGAATAAGGAGAATAAGGAGATTAAGAAGAATAAGAAGAATAAAAAAAATAAGAAAATAAGAAAAATAAGAAGAAAAACAATAATAAGAAGAATAATAAAAATAATAATAAAATAATATAAAAAGAAAAGAAGAATAGGAAGAAAATAAGATAAAGAAGAATAAGTAGAATAAAATAATAAGAAGAATAAGAAGAATATAAAGAATATGATGAATATGAGAATACAATGAATAAGAAGAATAAGAAGTATACGAAGAATAAGAAGAATAAGAAGGATAAGAAGAATAAAATTAATAATAATAATAATAATAATAATAACAAGAAAAGTAAGAATTTCAATAATAAGACGAATAAGAAGAATAACAACAATAACAAGAATAAGAAGCATAAAATGAGTAAGAATAAAAAGAATAATAAGAAGAATAAGTAGTATAAGAATAATAAGAATAAGAAGAAAAAGTAAAATAAGAAGAAAAAGAAGTAGAAGAATAATAATAAGAAGAATAAGAAAAAGAATAATAAAAGAATAAGAATAATAAAAACATTAAAAATCAATAGAAGAATAAAATGAATAAGAATAATAAAAAGAATAAGCAGAAAAAGAAGAATAAAAAGAATAAGAAGAATAAGAATGATAATAACAATAATAATAATAATAATAAGGATGAGAACAATAATAAGAAGAATAAATAGAATAACAAGATAAAGAAGAAAAATAAAAATTAGAAGAATAAGAAAAATAAAGAAAAGAAAAATAAGAAGAATAAGAAGAAAAGAAGAAATATAAGAAAAGAATAAAAGAATAAGTATAATAAGAAGAATAATAAGAATATGGCAAATAAAGAGAATAACAAAAAAATAAAAAAAAGAATAAAAAGAATAAGAAGAATAAGAAGAATAAAATAAATAAGAAGAATAAGAATAATAAGAATAATAAAAATAATAGTAAAAATAAAATGAATAAGAAGAATAAACAGAATAAGAAGAATTAGAAGAATAAGAAAAACAAAAAGAATATGAAGAATATAAAGAATTAGATTAAAAATAATAAAAAGAAGAATTAGAAGAATAAACATAATAATTAGAATAATAAGTATAAAAAAAATAAGAAGAATAAGATGAATAATATGAAAATAAGAAAAGATGACAAAGAAGAATAAGAAGAATTATAATAATAATAAGAATTAGATGAATAATTAAAATTTGAAGAATAAGGTGAATAAGAAAAAGAAAGAATTTTAAGAAAAATAACAATAAGAAGAATAAATAAAATTTGAAGAATAAGAAGATTAAGAATATTAAGAAGAATAAGAATAATAAGAAAAATAAGAAAACAAGAAAAATAAGATGAAATAGATGAAAACTAAGAATTCCAAGAATAAAAAAATAAGAACAATAGAAGAATAATAACAATAAAAAGAATAAGAATAATAAGAAAAAAACACTAATAAAATGAATAAAAAGAATAAGAAGAAGAATAATAATAATAATAATAATAAGAATAAGAAGAAGAAGAAGAAGAATAATAATAATAATAATAATAATAATAATAAGAAAAAGATTAATAAGTAGACTAAATATAATAAGAAAAATATGAATAATAAAAAGAAAAAGAAGATTAAAAAGTATAACAAGAACATGAAGAATAAGATGAATAACTAGAATAAGAAAAATAAAAATAAAAAATAGAATAAGATCACTAAGAAGAATAAGAAGATTTAAAATATTAATAAGAATAAAAAGAATAAGAAGAATAAGAAGAATAAGAAGAATAAGGAGAATAAGAAGAATAAGAAGAATAAGGAGAATAAGAAGGTTAATAAGAATAAGAAGAATAGGTAGAATAAAAAGAAAAAAAGAATAAGAAGGATAAGAAGGATAAGAAGGATACGAAGAATAAAAAAAATATGAAGAATAAAAAGAATAGCGGAATTATAAAAATAAGAAGAATAAGAAAAAAAGAAGAAAAAAAAAGAATAATAAAAAAAGAAGAAAGGGAAGAATTAAAAGAATTAAAACAATAAAGAGAATAAAAAGAATAAAAAGAATAAGAAGAATAAGAAGAATAAGAAGAATAAGAAGATTAAAAAAAGATGAATTAGAAGAATAAAATGTATAAGAAGAATAAAAAGATTCAGAAGACTAAGAATTATAAGAAGAATAACAAGATACTTCAAGAAAATATTGCTTTAGCTAGGAAATTTAAGCTAGGGATCAATGCCAAGTTAAATTATGAGGAATTATCTAGGGAATAGCAGGGATTTATGTTTATTCATTAAAATAAAATTTTGCAATGGATTAGCAATTTATTAGCAAAGAAATAATTTCTTAAATTCCACATCTGAAAAAAATGTGTAATTTAGCAATGGATTAGCTTTGTATTAGTGATTGAATATTTTCGTAAATTCCACTCAATAATATCTTGAAATTTAGCAGCAGATTAATGATGTATTTTCGACAAAATATTTTTGTAAATTCCTCACAAGAAAAGTGGGGAATTTAGCAATGGAATTAGCAATGGAATTACCTAACTAATAAAATCCACAATTTATTGATGTATTTAGCGACAGAATTTTCCTAGCTAATAAAATCTACAATTTAGCAATGATTTTAGCGATGGAATTTTCCTACTAATAAAATCTTGAATTTAGCGATTGATTTAGCGACGGTTTTTCCATATCTTTTAAAATTTGAAATTTAGCGATGGTTTTTCCCTATCTTATAAAATCTAGAATTTAGCGATGGATTTATCAACAAAATTTATCTTGCTAATTACATAATTAATATAACAATGGATTTTAGTGATGTAACTTCTCTAGTTAATAATATTCGGAATATAACGATAGATTTATCGTGATAACTTCTCTTGCTAATTAAATCCGAAATATTGCAATAGATTTAGTGACTAAACTTCCCTAGCTAATTAAATCCCGAAAATAGCGACGAAATTTCTCTAGCCAATATTTAATTATTTAATTTTTTTAATTTATTATTAGTTTTAATTTTTTTTTATTTTTGTTTATTAAATGTATGTTAATGTTCTATAGATGAGCGATCTTTAAAAGTTACATTCTCCTCGTAAAATCATATAAAAATATATTATAAATAAATAATTTAAAAATATATAAAAATACAAAAAAAAAATATATTAATCAGAACTAAAATAACTATTTCTATGATGTATTAATTTTTTAAAAAATTATTCAAAATTTTTTTAAAAAATTTTAAATTAAGAAACTTAAAAATTTGTATTAAATTAACATTAAATAATTAATTCAATATGTATAATAATTTATATCGATATTTTAAAAATAAAATTAACATACATTAAAATTTCTACTAATATAAATGTAAATTAATTCATTGTATGAAAAAATATAAAATATTTTCAAAAATAATTATATTGACAAATAAAGTATTAAATATTATTATTATAATAATAAAAAAATTTTATGATTATAGGAAACTTTTGAAAAAATAATTAATACAAAATTTGAAATATTATAAAAATATAAATTTTTTCATTAAAGTTAAAAGAAAATAAATTAATATTTAAAATTAAATACATATATGTTTGCCCCTACTAAAATTTATAAGAATTAAATAATTGAGTAATTTTTTTCTATTATCTTTTAGTATTCAGTTTTTATTAAAATAATTAATATAACATTTTTTAACTATCTTATCACTTTAAATAATTTTTTGAATTTTAAAAATTATTAATGATATAAAATAAATGAAATTATATGCCTTTAAAATTATTTATTATCTTCATAAAAATTAATATGATGAATTCTTATAAATTTATTACCATAAAATATAAATTTTTTTATATTTTTTTTATATATTTTTATATTTTTTAACACTAAGAGTATTTTATAACAATTAGGAGAGTGACTAGAAGATAAATCATCTTTTCATGTATGTCTTATTATATAAAGTTTGTTAACTTTGTAGATATTTGATATTTTTTTTATAAGGCTAAACATATATTTTTTTAAATTGTTTATATATTTATTGTTTAATTAATATTATACTAAAAAATTGTAAGGTGTATATTTTTCATGTGTACCTTGTTACACGCACATTAATTTAGTTGAAAAAATATTGATAGTAAATAAAATAAATGAGCCTTTTTGTATTTTATATACATACATACATACATACATACATACATATATATATATATATATATATATATATATATATATATATATATATATATATAATATTATATTATATTATTTATTTAATGTTGTTATAATTAAAAATATAAATAATTTGGAAATACATATAATTTGCTATTTAATGTTTATTTTGTTGCGACTCAAGTCCCCCATCTTTCTCTCGACATTATCGAAGATTAAGCGAGGCAAATCCTCCGTAGTCATCCATCTTTCTCTTGACATATTCGAATTAAGCGATAATTTGTTATTGATTTGAGATACGTTTTCTATCCTAATTTTTCATTGATTATTTTA
>JAREIK010003267.1:32500-39093 GCA_029783825.1 Sapria himalayana
AAAAAGAAGAATATGAAAAATTATAAAAATTATAAGAATATGAAGAATTAGAAGAATATGAAGAATTAGAAGAGTGTGAAGAATAATAAGAATTATAAGGATTAGAAGAATAAGAAAAATTAGAAAAATTAGAAGAATTAAAAGAATATAAACAATAAAAAGAATTATAAAAACAAGAAGAAGAATAATAATAATAATAATATGAAGAATAATAAAAATAAAAAGAATAAAAAGAATAAGAAGAATAAGAAGAGAAAAAAGAATAAGAAGAAAAAGAAGAAAAAGAAGAATAAGGAGAATAAGAAGGATAAGAAGAATAAGGAGAATAAGAAGGATAAGTAAAATAAGGAGAATAAGAAGGATAAGAAGAATAAGGAGAATAAGAAGAATAAGAAGAATAATGAGGATAAGAAGATTAAGAAGAATAATAAGAAGGATAATAAGAATAAGAAGATTAAAAAGAATAAGAAGAATAAAAAAATTAAGAAAAATAAAAAAAATAAGAAGAATAAGATGAATAAGAATAAGAAGAATAAGAAGAATAACATGAAAAAAAGAATAAAAAGAATAAGGAGTATAAGATGAATAAGAAGAATAAGAAGAATAAGAAGAATAAGAAGAATAAGAAGAATAAAAAGAATAAGAAGAATAAGAAGAATAAGAAGAATAAGAAGAATAAGAAAAATAAGAAAAATAAGAAGAATTAGAAGAATATGAAGAATAAAAAGAATAAGAAGAATTAGAAGAATAATAATTATTAACAGAATTAGAAGAATATAAAAAAATAAGAAGAATAAAGCAAATAAGAAGGCAACTATAAAATTAATGTAGAAATCTTCTAATTTTGACCACTATTTCCTTCTTAGAATTACATCAAACCCATATAATTCTAGGACTAACATATCAAAAGTTAATTCCTTGCTATTTAATAATAGCATATGCTAATTAACTATTTGATATGAGTAAATTGCATCTCTAGATGAAAAAAATTAATATAGAAGTCTTCTAATTTTTTTTACCAGTCTCATTTATTCCAAAATTATATTAGATATAAGTGAATATGCTGCTCCTAGTTCAAATAAATTATTAGTTTTTTGTGCCTTGTGTTTCTCCAAAAACACAAGGCATAAATTATTACTTTCCATAGCATAGATCTTTAATATGACACTAGTTTAAAATAATGACTAAAACACAAGGCATATTCTAGATCTATTGTAAAATATGTTGCTCATGATTAATATATCTATTAATACAGTGTTAGTTATGCGAATCTAAATTTCAATCAACATTGAAGGATCATCTTCTAGGCTCTTTTTGATTGTTAAATAATATATTCTTGGAATTCTTTCAAGAGTGCTTTATGTCTTGTGTTTCATTTTTCTTTTTTTTTTGAGAAATTAGAAAATATATAAATTCTCGCATTACAACTATAAAATTGTGGGTGTTTGAGAAATCATTCTCTTGGGCACACAATTACATTCCTTCACATTCTTTTCAAGCTATCCTTGGAGTCCAAGGTGCTAAACCTCTTCAGTTCACTAACTTGATCTTCACATATTTCACAATCTTGGATTGTCTCAACCCTTGTTCTTAAATAATTACAAAAATTTATCTTTATCTAGAGTTAAGGCTATATCCATAATTTTTTCATATATGTTTGCTTCATAAATATCAACACTTGAACTCAATTCTCAGCCATTTTCCAAAAAGGCCAATTTTTTTCATTATTAGTCATAATTTAGAAAACAAATTTTACTATGTTCTCAACCTTAGTAGTATATTAAGCAACAATCATACTAGCTTGAGTTAATCTAAAAAAACTCCTCATGTCTTATTTCTTCAATGGGATGCAAAAAATAATTCAAACATTACTATATAACTTATAAATTATGCAATTATTTTTCTAAGCATCAGTTAATTTTTTTCCCTAAAGATTTAGCACATCAATTCTCATAATTTCTTATATAAATTCTTTAGTCCTTTGCTATTCAACAATTACTAGGAAATGTTTTGCTTGATCTCTTACTAATTTTTACAAAATACTCATTAGTTAATTGCATCATTTCTTTCATAAATAGGCATTACTCTATTGGTCTCTTTCTCTCCCCCCTCATCTCCCCCTTCATCTCTCTCTCTCTCTCTCTCTCTCCATCTCTCTCTCTCACCATCTCTCCTCTCTCCCCCATCTCTCTCTCTCTCTCCATCTCCTTTCTCTCCCTCCATATCTCTTTCTCTCTCCATCTCTCTCACTCTCTCTCCAATTCTCTCTCTCTCCATCTCTCGCTCTCTCCATCTATCTCTCTAACTCTCTTTCTCTCTTCCCCCCTCTCTCTCTCCATCTCCTCTCTCCCTCCATATCTCTCTCTCTCTCTCTCCATCTCTCTCACTCTCTCTCCGAATTCTCTCTCCAACTCTCTCTCTTGCTCTCTCCATCTATCTCTCTGACTCTCTCTCCCCCCCTCTCTCTCTCCCTCCCTCTCTCTCTCTCTCCCTCCCTCCATCTCTCTCCCTCAACTTTTCATATGCCACAATAATGAGATGTCTTCTTTACATAATATTCATTATTTATTTTGATCATATTGTAGGTTTACATTATTTTCTCTTTACTTGACATGTGTGGAAGAGTGGATTCAACATTAAATATGAATATTTTTTTATTATTCATGTGTTAGGTGAAATCATTTTAGATTTCTAATAAATTTTTCATTGTATTTCATGAGAAACAGAAACATATAAATTAAAATCAGAATTTTTAATGTATTATTTAGGAGTAAAATAAAATTAAATATTAAAAAACAATAATAAAATGATATATTTATTCAATCAAACTAGAATAAATATAACAAATCAAACTCAATTTTAATCAAACTAGTTAGATCGAATTAGTTTTGACCTATCTCTCTTTCTCTTTGACATAGAATTTGTCAAATTCCATGGCGGAATATTTGAGAACTTGGAAGAAGTTGATGTTAAGAGACTGTGGAATATGGTGATGATGATGCGCCACTAGGTGAGCTCCATGTCAAGGTACTTGGTGTATTTTTCCAAGAATATATATGATTAATCCAATGTCATTTCTATATTTAGCTTATTTTCCCAACTAGAGTCTCTTGTTGGCCAAAAATAATGACAGAGAGTGATCTTATTTTTGTTACATCTAACCACTTCTTCACACAATTATATCTATCTTTATGAAGTCACTTTCCAAAATGTAACAATAATAGCAAGGTATCTATCATCAAATAATTTCATACATATATATATATATATATACACACACACACACACACATACACACACAACCACACACACACACACACACACACACACACATATATATATATGTATGTACGTATATTAAATATATGTTGTTATATTTATACATAGTTATGTTTATGTATATTGTTTTAATAGTTATAGATATAATAAAATATATTTATATAAGAAATTCAAATTATATCATACATGCATATTGATGTATAGTTATGTTTAAATATACTTATTGATTTGGGGAACTTAAATGTATAAAGATGTATACATATATATATATATATATAACTATATATAAATGTATTTAACAATATATATATCAACATATTACTATATATAAATGTATTTATCTACAACAATCCTATACATAGCCATATGTCTAAATATATATAATTACATGAAAAACTAAATATAACTACATCTACAACATGTATAACTGCATGCTTCAGAAACTTAATATCCATTCATATCATTCATATATATATATATTTTTGATATTGTATAAATATTTAGTATTTTTCCATATATTTTAGGAACATAAATTTATTTTTTATCAACCTTAAATGTATTTTAAATTATTTTTATATGTTTGTATAAATCATTATGATTTTATATGTTTAGGGTTTGTAATATTGGTTCACTTAATATCATTTAACTAAAATTGATTTCTAATAAAATATTTATTTGTTAAAATTAATTTTGTAATTTTCAAAACAAATAATAATCTGTTTGTGTAATAAATATTATAAAAATTTTTTAAAATATATATGTGATGTAGTTTCAATTTACAAAGATAAAACTTTAAAAATAAAATTTATTTACAAAATAAAATTTGCACATCAGAATATGCAATATATTATATTTATTATAAATAAACAGTGTTTGGAATTTATCTTTTAATTACAAAAAAACATTGTCATGTATTCACTTTAAAAAAAAATAAAAATAATTATTTAAAAAAACATATTCATATATTTATATGGTCATTTATATATTTTGAATAAAATAAAAAAATAATAACTTGTAGAAAATTTTATTCATGTATTTATATGGTAATCTATTTTGTTTTAACATAATTAAATAAATAATTGATTTTTTACAAAACATTAAAGGCATGTATTTATATGCACTACATTATAATTGTTTGAATTTTAAAATTTCTAAAATTTTATTAATAATAATAAATAATAGGTAGAAATTTATCATAAACATTAATATTTTAATAAAAAAATTATTTAGAAAAACAATAACAATATTATCTATTTATGACCAATATTTTTATTTTTAACATAATAGTAAAAACAACATAATTTCCAAATATGCCATTTTTATTTATTTATATGAGTATAATGATAGTTATTTTAATATAAATATTAAAAAACAACTATTTGAATAAAATAGAAGCTCATATATTTAATTCATAATTTTATTTTATGCATTAATATGCTTCACACACACACGCGCGCACACATACACACAAATTTATTTTAAATATAAAGAATTTACAATATTTTATAAATTGTGTACAATATATAATATTTTATTTTAATTAAATTTTCAAAATCATAAAATGTTAAATTCATTTACACACACACGCACACACACACACACACACACACACACACACACACATATAATAGTTTCTTGTGTAACTTTAAAAATAAATTACGTATAAATGTATACGTGTGTGTTTGTGTGGGTGCTCAGTAGTATATGCATGCATTCAAGTATATACACACTACTTTGAAAATGTAGATACATCTGTGAATATATACAAAAGTACAAAAATGTGTATTATGATATATAATGTATAGTAATATATATGGATGTATAAATGTGTGTGTGTGTAGGTCAGTGTATATGCACATATATATTTATGCATATATATATAAATATTAACATTATTTTTGAGAAGAAAAATACATAAGCACATAATTATTAACATGTTTCACAAATTCATGAGAGCACTAGCAAAAAGTGACATTATTGCAAGATACTACTAATCTTCCATCTATAACACTTTGCCTCAAAATTTGATTAGAGTACTACTTGCAATGGTAAGGTTCATTCAATACTACTTACCATGGAGTTACATTTTCATTCAATATTATAATTTATTCAAATAAAAAAATTATTTAATATCTTCTTCAACAACTATTATATCTTCTTTTTCTAGTCTTGATAAGCTATTTTCAATTTTGATTATATGTACATTTCTTATCTAATATCTCTAGTTCAAACTATTGTAATAGTAAAATCCATCAAATCAATCTAGGCCTGATATCTTTCTTTTCTATGAGATATTTGATTATAGAATATTTAGTTTTTAATATGACTTTGGTTCCCACTAAATATGATATTAACTTGCCAATGAAAAGATTGTTTATATAAGTTCTTTCTATATAGTGGTGTAATCAATTGGGCATGTTGAGAGTGTGTTGTTATCATATTATATGATAAATATTATAAATATTTGTATAACTATATAAAATTCTTCATAATTATATTAAACTATATTAGTAACTAGTTAACTATTTTTATAACTATATTAATGACTATATATAATTATTTTTTTAACCAACTAATATTTATTACTATATGAGTAATTCTTATAACTATATTTTAACAAAATATATCATATGTATAATAATATATACCTATATATAATTGTATTTTACTATATGTATAACTATAAAAATGTTATATATAATATATCTTTAACTACATACATATTTATATCTATATGTGTATAACTAGATATAAATATTTGTATAACTATGTAACACTCTATATAATTAATATAATTAATTGTATCTATGTATACATATATGTATTCATATAATTAAATCTAGATATTATTTATAACTTTGTATTATATATGTATAAACTACTTATAACTATTGTACAAATATACTATATATAATTATATGTTTAATTATATAGATCTTTTTAATAATGTATACTATAGGTATATGAACATATAGAGGTTGACCTCACTCTCTGGTGACCATTCTTGAGATCTATTGATCTGTCTTCTCTCATCATGTCTCTTTACTGCCATATGACATAGGGATTAAGATTTAGTGGAGAAAGGGGTTTACGTTCACAAAGCTGGTTAGTAGGCTGCTTGCAACAAGGAGATGAGGATTTGATGCAAGGTCTTGATGCTAGCGGAAAGACAACATTCTGGTATAAGTCGAAGCTTGGTGAAATTGTCACCATAATTTCTATAATGTCTCAATGTAGAGACTGTTAAATAGAAAAACATCAATTTCACTGTGTGGGATGTTGGGGTCAAGACAAGATTCACCGTTTCTTGAGGG
>JAREIK010003267.1:43685-160511 GCA_029783825.1 Sapria himalayana
TATGATATTAACTTGCCAAATGAAAAGATTGTTTATATAAGTTCTTTCTATATAGTGGTGTAATTCAATTGGGCATTTGAGAGTGTGTTGTTATCATATTATATGATAAATATTTATAAATATTTGTATAACTATATAAAATTCTTCATAATTATATTAAACTATATTAGTAACTATGTTAACTATTTTTATAACTATATTAATGACTATATATAATTATTTTTTTAACTAACTAATATTTTATTACTATATGAGTAATTCTATATAACTATATTTTTAACAAAATATATCATATGTATAATAATATATACCTATATATAATTGTATTTTACTATATGTATAACTATAAAAATGTTATATATAACTATATCTTTAACTACATACATATTTATATCTATATGTGTATAACTAGATATAAATATTTGTATAACTATGTAACACTCTATATAATTAACTATAATTATATTTGTATCTATGTATACATATATGTATTCATATAATTAAATCTATATATTTATTTATAACTTTGTATATATTTATGTATAACTACTTATAACTACTTGTACAAATATACCTATATATAATTATATGTTTAATTATATATGACTCTTTTTTTAATAATGTATACTATAGGTATATGAACATATAGAGGTTGACCTCCCTCTCTGGTGACCATCTCTTGAGATCTATTGATTCTGTTTCTTTCTCTCATCATGTCTCTTTACTGCCATATGACATAGGGATTAAGATTTAGTGGAAGAAATGGGGTTTACGTTCACAAAGCTGGTTAGTAGGCTGCTTGCCAACAAGGAGATGAGGATTTTGATGCAAGGTCTTGATGCTAGCGGAAAGACAACCATTCTGTATAAGTCGAAGCTTGGTGAAATTGTCACCATAATTTCTACTAATGTCTTCAATGTAGAGACTGTTAAATAGAAAAACATCAATTTCACTGTGTGGGATGTTGGGTGTCAAGACAAGATTCACCGTTTCTTGAGGGATTACTTCCAAAATTCCCAAGGTATCATATTTGTGGTGGATAGCAATGACAGAGATTGAGTAGTTGAAGCCAAAGATGAGTTGCATAGGATGCTAAATGAGGAAAAGCTTCGAGATGTAGTTTTGCTGCTGTTTTCCCATAAGCAAGATCTTCCCAATGCGATGAATGCAGTTGAAATTACTGACAAGCTAGGACTACACTCTCTTATCCAATGCCATTGGCATATTCAGAGCACCTGTGCTACCTCTAGCGAGGGCCTCTATGAGGGTATTGATTGGCTTTCCAATTACATTGCCAGTAAATCATAAATAATTTTAGCAGGATGAGACAAACTCTATTGACATGTGGATGTGGATCTAATCTCTACCTATTTTGTTTGAGTTTTGTTCTATTATGTGGATGACATTAACTATTTCTAGGGGGATTCAAATTGTATTTATATTTATATATTGCACTCCTGAAATACAAGACCGCATTTACTTTGTTCTGATCTGTTGTAAGCCGAACTTGTTTGTTTTCTATTTTGTGTCTTATTGCCATTGGATCCCAAAGGTATAATAACATATAACTATAAATAATTGTCTTTTACTATATGTATTACTATAAAAGTTATATACATATATGTATTTTACTTATATTTAATATATGTATTACAACTTATATTTAAATTACATTTGTATATATCAGTATACAAAAATGTATTTTACTATATCTATACCTATACATAACTATATGTTTAGATATATAAAATTATATAAATAAATATATATATATATATATACCTACTTGTATAAATATAAGTATAACTATATGTGTAACTATATGTATAACCATATCTAACTATATTTATAATTACATGTATAATAACATACAACATTATATTTAACTATATGTGTATAACTATATATAAATATTTCTATAACTATATATAAATAATTGTATAACTATATAACACTCTATATAGTTAAATATAACTATATTTGTAACTATGTATACATATTGTAAATCTATATATTAATTTATAACTTTATATATTTATGTATAACTATTTTTATGAATATATCTATATATAACTATATGTTTAACTATATAAAAAATATTTATAGCTATATACTATATGTATAATAACATATAACTATAAATAATTGTATCTTATTATATGTATATCTATAATAGCTTTATACATAACTATATTTAAATATATAATTTACAACTTATATTTAATATACATTTGTATATATTAGTATTCAAAAATGTATTTTACTATATCTATACCTATACATAACTATATTTATAGATATATAAAATTATATAAATAAATATATATACCTACATGTCTAAATATAAGTTTATCTATACGTAAATCTATATATAAATATATATGTATACCCACATGTTACTATATTTATAATTACATGTATAACAACATACAACATTATGCTTAATTATGTGTATAACTATATATAAATATTTGTAAAACTAAATAAAACTTTATATAATTAGATTTAACTATATTTTTAACTATTTATACATATATGTATACATATATGTAAATCTATATGTTTGTTTATAACGTTGTATATATTTATGTATAACTAAATATAACTACTCATATGAATATATATATATATATATATATATATATATATAAATATATTTATAACTAATTGTTTAATGATATATAATTTTTTATAACTATATATATTATATGTATAATAACATATAACTATGAATAATTTTATATTATTAATGTATAACCTATATTTAAATATATAATTAACAACATATATTTAATGTACATTTTTATATATTAGTATAAAAAATGTATTTTTGTATATCCATACCTATACATAACTATATGTATAAATATATAAAATTATATGAAGAAATATATATACATACATGCATAAATATATGTTTAACAATACGTGTAACTATATGTTTAACCACATATAACTATATTTATAATTACATGTATAACAACATACAACATTATGTTTAATTATATATGTATAACTATATATAAATATTGGCAAGACTAAATAAAACTTTATATAATTAAATGTAACTATATTTCTAACTATTTATACTTATATGTATACATATATGTAAATTTATATATTTGTTTATAACTTTTTATATATTTATGTATAACTAAATATAATTGCTCGTATTCATATATATATATATATATGTGTGTGTGTGTGTTTGTGTGTGTGGGTTTGTGTGTGTGTGTTTGTGTGTGTGTGTATGTATGTATGTATGTTTAACGATATATCAATTTTTATAACTATATATATTATATGTATGCTAACATATAACTATAAATAATTCTATCTTACTATATGTATAACTATAAAAACTTTATAAAAAATGTATTTTATTATATCCATACCTATACATAACTATATGTATAAATATATGAAATTATATGATACAATTTATATACATACATGTATAAATATAAGTTTAGCTATACATGTAACTATATGTATAACCACATGTAACTATATTTATAATTATATGTATAAAAACATATAACATAATGTTTAACTATATGTGTATAACTATATATAAATATTTTTATAACTATAAATAACTCTATGTAAATAAATATAACTTTATTTTTAATTATGAATGCATATATGAATACATTTATGTAAAACTATATAATTAGTTATAACTTTGTATACATTTATTTATATTTACTTATAACTACTTGTATGCATATATCTATATATAATTATATGTTTAATTATATGTTTAATTATATGTTTAACTATATGTAACTATTTATAACTTCATTTACTATATGTATCCTAACATATAAATTATATATGGGATAATACTAATTTGTTACAATAGTAGATGTCCTATATGGAGTTAGTTAGCGGCATTGGCGCAATAGATAGCATTCCGAAATCCAGCTACAAAACCTCGCAGGAGAGGCTAGCATTCCCTACAAATTATGAGGATAATTTTATAAGAAAATTATATCTAAACTATTTATTAATATTTTTTTTTGCACTCTCTTTCTCTCTAAACATAATTGCTGGACATCTTTTAGATTTTTGTTGAAGCTGTATGACAATTAACTTTAATTTGTGTTTATTAATGTCTATAATAATTGTTTTTATATATCTGCGAATATGTTTGTGTCTCCGAATTTTTTGGGTAGTGTTTTAGCCTATTATAGATTTGTAAAAGCCTATATTCAGTAGTGGAAGTAACGGTAGCTGCGGCACTAGCGGCGGCTGCAGCGGCGGCATCGGTAGTAGTGGCGGCAGTGGCAGCGGTGAAAGTGGCGACGGCAATAGTAGTGGCGGCAGCACCGGTAGCATAGTAGATGAACCAGCAGCACCAGCGGCAGTGGCTGCATCAGCGATGGTCGGGGTAATGGAAGCAGCGACGGCATAAGTGGAAGTGGCGGCAGCACCGGCAGCAGCTGCAACAATGCCAGCAGCGGCAGTTGCGGCAACGACACCTGGAGCAGCAGCAACAGCAACAAATGTGATATATACGTACGTATATAGTCAGTATATACGAACATATAATACTGTAGTATTTTGCGTACATATTACTGAGTATATATGTACTCAGTATATATGTACGCATAATACTGCAGTTATTATGTACATATATTGTAGCAATATATGTACGAGTGAAATGCTAGTATATATGCACATATTTAGTGCAGTAATATATATTTATCAAAACATAGTTTTTTTTATTTATTTTGATTTGATCGAGTGGTTTAAATTTCTTACAAATATGATACCACATTGTTTCCCTTACAAAGTTTGTATAAGCGAAAAGATTTTTCAACAGACATGATGCACCATGACTCGGAAAGCTTTTTGCAAGTAGAAAGTTGGTGATTGAAGGAGCAGAGGGAGAGAAAGCAATGTCAATGTATGGATAGATTATACTTTATGTACTATCGGTAGATACATTGATTAATAAGATGTAATATAATTTTGCTATTATTTTGTTTTAGTTATTTAAAATATTGTATTAGAATAAAATATTAAATGAATTTTGTTTGTTTAATTTAAAATTTTCATTTATAGTTACTATTTTTATTCCATTTAATTTTGAATTTTTGTTGAAGCTGTATGACAATCCACTTTAATTTGTGTTCATTCATATCTATAATAACCATTTTTATATATCTATGAATATGTTTGTGTGTCTCTGAATTTTTTGGGTAGAGTTTTAGCCTATAATAAGTATGTAAAAGCCTATTATAAGCAGTGATAGCAGTGGCAAGGATGGTAGTGGTGGCAGTGATGGTAATGGCTGGAGTGAAGGCAGCGGTGGTAGCGATGGCTACGGTGGCAGTGGTGGCAGCGGCGGCAGTGGTGGTAGCGGCAGCAATGATGGCAGTGATGGAGGCGGCAGCAGTGGCGGTAATAGCTGCAATGGCAGTAGCAGTAGCGGCGGAAATGGTGGGGGCAGTGGCTAAGGCAGTGGTGGTGGCGGTAGTGACAGCAGCAGCAGCGAAAGTAGCGAAAGCAATGGCAGAGGCTGCTGTGGCGACAATGGTGGCAGTAGTAGTGGCATTGGCAGTGGTAGCAGCGGAAGGAATGGCAGCGAAAGTAGGAGCAGCAATAACAGCAACAAATCTAGTATATATGTACAAATAAAGTTAGTATATAGGTACATATAATACTGCAACATTTTTTGTACACATATATTGAATATATTTGTACTCAGTATATATGTACACATAATACTACAGTTTTTATGTATATATACTGCAATAATATATGCACGCAAAAAATGCTATTATATATTTACATATATTCTGCATGTTATATATTTATCAAAACATAACTTTTATTTTATTGTAATTTGTATCCGTAGTTTTATTTTCTTAAAGATATGATACCGCATTGTTCCTCATACAAAGCTTATAAACGTGATGAGATTTTTCACTAGACATTATAGGTCGTGACTCGAATGGCTTGGTCATAGTAGAAAAATGGTGATCCAAGGAGCAGAGGGAGAGAAGATTAGAAAGAATAAGAAAAGTAAGAAAAATAAGAAGAATAAGAAGAAAAAGAAGAATAAGAAGAAAAAAAAGAATAAGATGAATAATAAGAATAAGAAGAATAAGAAGAATAAGAAGAAAAAGAAGAATAAGAAGAATAAGAAGAAAAAAAAGAATAAGAAGAAAAAGAAGAATAAGATGAATAAGAAAAATAAGAAGAATAAGAAGAATAAGAAGAACAAGAAGAATAAGAAGAACAAGAAGAATAAGAAGAATAAGAAGAATAAGAAGAATAAGAAGAATAAGAAGTATAAGAAGATTAAGAAGAATAAAAAAAATAAAAACAATAAGAAGAATAAGAAGTTAAGAAGAATAATAAAAATAAGAATAGTAACAAGAATAACATTAAAAAGAAGAATAAGAAGAAAAGAAGAATAAGAATAATAAGAAGAATTGAAGAATAAAAAGAATTAAATGGATAAAAAGAATAACAAGAATAAAATGAAAAAGAAGAATACAAAGAATTAGAAGAATAATAAAACAAAGAGGAATAAGATAAATAAGAAGAATAAAAAAATAAGAAGAATAAAAAGAATAAGAAGAAAAAAAAGAATAAGAAGAATAAAAAAAATAAGAAAAATAAAAAAAAATAAGAAAAATAAGAAAAATAAAAAAAATAAGAAAATTATAAGAATAAAAGAATAAGAAGAATATGATTGATAAAAAGAATAAAAAAGAATAATAAGATTAATTAAAAAAAGATGAAAAATTAAAAAAATAAGAATAAGAAGAAAAAAAACATTAAGAGGAAGAAGAATAATTAGAAGAATTAAAAGAATAAGAAATATAATAATAATAATAATAATAATAATAATAATAATATGAACAATAAGATAAATAAGAAGAATAATAAGAACAAAAGGAATAACAAGATTTAGAAGAATTTAAGAATAAGAATAATAAGAATAATATAAAGAAAATAATAATAATAAGAATAAGAAGAATAAGAAGAATAATAAAATTATGAACAAAATGAAGAATAAAAAAAAGAAGAAGAATAAGAAGAATACCAAGAATAAGAAAAATAAAAACAATAAGAAGAATAAAAAGAATAAGAAAATTAAGAACAATAAGAAGAATATGAAGAAAAGAAGAAAATAAGAAAAGATGAATAAGAACAATAAAAAGAATATGGAATATAACAAGAATAAAAAGAATAAAAAGAATTAGAAGAATAAGTATAATAATAATAATAAGATAAATAAAAATAATAAGAAGATTAAGTAGAATAAGAAGAATAAGAATATTTCTAAGAATAAGAAGAAAAATAGAATAATAAGAATAAGAAGAATGAAAAGAATGAGAAGAATAAGAATAATAAGAAGAATAAGATGAATAAGAAGAATAAAAAGAATAAAAAGAATAAAAAGAATAATTCGAATATGAAGATTAAGAAGAATAAGAAGAAAAAAAGAATAAGAATAATAAGAAGAATAAAAAGAAAAAGAAGAAAAAGAAAAAGAAGAAGAAGAAGAAAAAAAAAAGAAAAAAATGAAGAAAAAGAAGAAAAAGTAGAAAAAGAAGAATAAGAAGAATTGAAGAAAAAGAAGAATAAAAAGAATAAGTAGAATAAAAAAATAAAAAGAATAAGAAGAATAATAATAATAAGAAAAATAATAAGAATATGAAGAATTAGAATAATAAAAAGATTAAGAACATTAAAAAAATAAAGAAGAATAAGTAGAATAAGAAGAATATGAAGAATAAAAAAAATAAGAAGAATAAAAAGAATTAGGAAAATAAGAAGAAGAAGAATAATAAGAAGAATAAGAAGAATAAGAACAATAATCAGAATAAGAAGATTTAGAGGACTTAGAATAATAAGATGAATATGAAGATTAAGAAGAATAAGAAGAATAAGAAGAATAAGAAGAATAATAAGAATAATAAGAATAAAAAGAATAAAAAGAATAAAAAGAATAAAAAGAATAAGAAGAATAAGAAGAATAAGTAGAATAAAATGAATAATAATAAGAATAATAACAATAAGAAGAATAAGATGAATAAAAAAAATAAGAAGAATAAGAACAATAAGAAGAATAAAAAGAAATTGAAGAATATGAAGAAATAGAATAATAAGAATAATAAGAAAAATAAAAAAAATAAAGAGAATAAGAATAATAAAATAAATAAGAATAATCAGATGAATAAGAAAAAAATTAAGAAAAGATTACTAAGATGAATTGCAATAATAATAACAATTAGAAAAATATGTAATATTAGAAAAATAAGATTAATAATAAAAAGAAGAAGAATATGAATAAAAATAAGAATATGAATAAAAATAAGAATAAGAACAATAAGAAATATAAAAAAAATAAGAAGAATAAGATGAATAAGAAGAATAAAAAGATTAAGAAGTTTAAGAAGAATAAAGAGATTTAGAGGTTTAAGAAGAATAAGATGAATAAGACAAATAAAATAAATGGAAGAATAAAACGAATAAAAAGATTAAGTACACTAAAATGAATAAGAAGATTAAGAAGAAAAATAAAAATAAGTAGAATAAAATATATTAGAAAAATATGAACTATAAGAAGAATAATATGAATAACAAGAAAAAGAAGAATAGAAAGAAAAAAAAGAATAAGATGACTAAAAAGAATAATTAGATTTAGAATAATTAGAAAAATAAGAAGAATAAGAAGAATAAGAAGAATAATAAAAATAAGAAAAATAAGAAAAATAAGAAAAAAAAAGAATAAATAACAAGATTACTAAGAAGAATAAGAAACAATAAGAAGAATAATAAAAATAAAAAGAATAAGAAGATTAAAAAGAATAATAAGAATAGAAAGAATAAGAAGATTAAGATAATTAAAAGAATAAGATTAATAACAAGAATAACATGAAAAAAAAGACTAAAAAAAATAAGAATAAAAAAAATAAGAATATTAAGATAATTAAAAGAATAAGATTAATAACAAGAATAACATTAAAAAAATGACTAAGAAACCAAAAAAAAAAGAAGAATAAAAAGATTAATAATAATAAAAAGAATAAGAAGGATATGAAGAATAAGAAAAATAAGAAAAATATGGAGAATAAGAAGAATATGAAGAAAACAACGAATTAGAAGAATAAAAATAATAAGAAGAATAAAAAGTATAAGAGGAATAAGAAAAATAAGAAGAATAAAAAGAATAAGAAGAATAAAAATAATAAAAAGAATAAGAAGAAAAAGAATAATAAAATATAGAATAATATGAATAAAAAGAAGAATAAGAATAATAATAATAATAATAATAATAAAGAAAAATAACAAGAATTAAAGAATAAAAAGAATAAGAAGGTTACGAAGAATAAGAAGAATAAAAAGAATAAGAAGGATACGAAGGATAAGAAGAATAAGATGAATAAGAAGAATAAGATGAATAACAATGAATAAGAAGAATAAGATGAATAAGGAGACTAAGAAGAATAAGCAGACGTAAGTTTAGCTCTCAACTTCTAGAGAGAGAAAAACCAGTTTAGAGAGAGAAAACTCTATTGTTGTGCAAAACAAGCTCAATTTGATGCTAAAAATGGAACCAATTAGCTCCCTCTTCATCAAAAAGTCCTCCTATAATATTAATGAACCGGCGGTCTTGTATCCGAAATTTGTCGCGAAAGAAGGAACCCCAGCGATAATTTTTTCAAATGAGGAGATGAACAAGCTTGATGTCTCGTTCAAACACACCCTCACTGCTAAATTCTCACAAGGAAGGCCTGATTTCAAAAACATATATAATTTTGTTGCTTCCTTAAAGCTGCGCGAAAGGGTCAAGATAGCTAACTACGATGGTAAGCACATGTTCCTGCAATTCAAAAAAGAGGATGACTTCCTCATAGTTTGGCTTAGAGGAATGTGGAGTATAGTGGGCTATCCAATGCGAGTCTTCAGACGCTAGAATTTTCACCATTGGAGAAGTCCTCTATCACACCGGTATGGTTCTCATTACCCAAACTCCCCATTCATCTATTTAATAAGCAATCTCTCTACTCGATTGCTTGCTGTTTGGGAACTCCTCTTCTACTGGATGAAGCCACGGCCTTGATGACGAGGCCAAGCATGGCTAGAATATACGTGGAAACTGACCTCAAGTCTCCCCCTCCGAAGAGGGTGTGGATAGGCACTGATCTTGCTAATGGCTTCTGGCAGGAACCTACCCCAGAGGCCATGCCATTTTACTGTCTAAGTTGCCTTAAACTAGGGCATGGGCAGGATGATTACATGTTGGGGAAATGGAGTAAGGGAAATAGGAAGGTAAAAGAAGTATGGGTGAGAAGGAGTAGAGGGGAGAACACATGTGATGAGGTACAAAAATAGAGCTTAGAACAAGGAATAGAGGAGAAGGTTTCCCGAGAAATAGGAGGGAAGGAGGATAATGAAGCAGAGTGGAACCTAAAGGCAGAGGGGCAAGAACACACGGGCAGAAATATAAGGGAGAATGAAAAAGAAGGGGAGGTGGAAAAGAGGCAAGGAGAAGGGGGGGGGTAGAAGAGAGTGAAGAGGGAGTAGAAATGAGGGAAAGGGGGGGGGGGGGGGGAGATGAGATATAGAAAAGTCCTAGGAAGCAAGAAGAGAGAAGAGATTAGAAGGTGGCTTGAAGAGGAGAAGTGGGTCATTGGGGTAGAAAAAGGGGGAAAAGAAAACATGATAAATCTTAGAAAGAAGATGATGGAAGTTAGAGGAGAAGCAGAGTTAGAAGAGAACTTGAAGCCTTTTAATTGGGAGGAGGATGATTTACTTTCGAAAGAAGAGTCCTAGGCGAAAAGTTGGCCTTGCATTAATAATAAAAAAGAGGTAAGTAACCTAAATTATAATTTTTGTTATGAGGATTTAATATCTTCAAAGCAGGAAATGCACAAGGATAGCCCACAAGATAAACAATCAGCTATAGAAAAAATCAAGCAAATGGGAAGAAGCTTAGAAAAGATAAGCGTACTAAAGAAATTTGAAATAGTGCCGTCTAGATCAAGTAAGCCCACTAGAAATAGGAAAAAATACAAAAACTTGAAGTATGAAAGCAAATGTATTGCACGAGCTCAAGCTAGGGATACATAGATATGTTTAATAGCTTGTTTTGGAATATAAGAGGAGTGACGAATGCTCCAACAATAAATAGAATTAAAAGATTAATTAAAATTCATAATTTAAAAATTGTTATTCTAGCTGAACCAATGGTGGACACAAATCAATTAGAGAAATACAAAGGGAAGATCGGCTTAGATAAGGCTTTCTCAAACCGTAATAGTAAGTTATGGGTTATGTGGAGAAAGAACGTAGATTTAGAGGTAGTTGCGGAAGATGAGCAAATAATTACTTTTAATTTCCAAAAATAGTCAACATCAATTTTCTCGGTAGTCTATGCGAAGAATACGAAGGAGGGAAGAAAACCTCTATGGAAGGAGATGGAGAGTTTAGCCGCAAGAAACTCCCCGTGGATCATCAGAGGAGATTTTAATGCAATTAGAAACATCAATGAGAAAAAAGGTGGAAGACATCCGGATACGACAACAATAGCTCAGTTTAATGAGGCTATTGCTAGAGCGAATCTATTGGAAACAGACTTCTTAGGATCGAATTACACATGGTGTAATAACTGGAGAAAGAGAGGGGCAATTTGGTCCAGGCTAGGCAGAGTTCTTTTTAACTCGCAATGGCTGGATAAGTTGGGAGGAATAAAGGTCAAACATTTAATAGAACATGTTCATATCATAGCCCACTTCTGTTATCCTTCCAAGAAAGCAAGAGTAGTCAAAAGGCTTCATCTTTCAAAATATGTGGGGATTGCATAAGGAATATGATAAAGTAGTAAGGGAAACATGGGAGAATTCATTCTTGGGGAACCCGATACAAATCTTACCTCAAAAACTACGTAGCTTACGATGGGCTTTAATCAAATGGAATAAGGAGGTATTTGGAAATTTAAATAATAAAATTCAGGAATCTGAACAAGAAGTGGCTACTTTAGAAATAAAATATGAACAAACTTATAGTCAAGAGGATAAAATAAAACTCAGTAAAACTAAAGTAGAATTGAGAGTCAAAATGCACATGGAGGAAGTCTTCTGGAAGCAGAGGGCGAAAGTTAAGTGGTTAAAAGACGAAGATAAAAATACAAAATTTTTTAATGCAATGGCAAAAATTAAAATTCAAAAAAGTAAAATAAAAGGGTTGAGGTCAACAAATGGGGATTGGATAGAAAAGGAGGATGAGATAAAAATTGTATTACATAATCACTTCAAAAATATCTTATGCGGACAAGGAATGGTTAGAAAAAATAAGTAAATGGAAAACATAGTAAAAAAAGTCTCAAAAAAGGATAATGATCTATTAGGTTAACCTCTAAAGGAAGAAGAGCTTAAAGAAGCTGTATTCAGTGCAGACAAAGATAGTACTGTAGGTTCGGATGGCTGGAATAATGGTTCTTTTCAATGAAGTTGGGATATCATTAAAACTGATCTACTTTCAACCATTGCATGGATTTTTGTAGGTGCTGAAATTCCAAAATCTTGGGCTATTTCCTTCATTGTGTTGATACCTAAGAAAGATAACCCGCAGAGGGAGGAGGATCATAGACCAATTAGTTTATGTAATTCTATCTTTAAAATTTTAACTAAAATACTACAAAATAGAATAAGCAATATTCTCCCTAATACTATATCGCCTGAGCAGGTAGGTTTTGTAAAAAACAGATCGATGGTGGAAAATATAAACTTAGCATCAGAAATGATGAGAGAAATAGGAACAAAAGTGAGAGGAGGAAATGTTATTTTGAAATTGGATTTGGCTAAAGCTTTCGATAGAGTAGAATGTGATGTTTTATGTTATCTCATGAGAAAGTTGGGTTTCTCAGAGTACTGGATAGATTTGATGTATAGGTGTGTCTTAAGTGCATGGGTAAAACTTCTAGTAAATGGAAAAGTAGGTGGTGAACTTAAACCAACAAGAGGACTCAGGCAGGGAGACCCTCTCTCCCCTACTTTATTCAACATGTACTTAGAATTATTTATAGTAAGCTTAAAAGAGGAAATGAGAAGGGGTAAAATCATTGCTTTCAAGCTGCCCAGACACACTCCTCCTGTGACTTGTCTGGCATATGTGGATAATATTATCATCTTCACAAATGCCAGTAGTAAATCATTGAAAAATATGATGATACTTTTTTAGTCATTGGAGGAAGAAACAGGACAAGCATTGAATAAGAATAAATGTCAATTTCTTACGTCCAAAAATACATCAGAAATTACCTCTCAAAGGATTAGTAAAATCACAGGTTTCATGCAAGAAAAGGGTGCTCTTATATATCTAGGATGCCCAATTTATGAAGGAAGGGTGAAGGAGGCATACTTATCATTCTTAGTGGATAAGATAAGAAATAAAATCGCGAGTTGGAAGGAGAATCTGTTAAGTATGGCAAAAAGAATTATACTTATAACACATGTACTTCAAAGTTCTCTAACGCACGTTTTAATGTCGACGCAGCCACCAAAAAGCATAGTTAAAAAAATAGAAAGAGAAATGGAAAATTTCTTATGGGGGAAAAAAGAAGCAAAAGATAAGTTTCACTGGAAAAAATGGCAAGATTTATGCTACCCTAAGGAAGAAGCTGGATTAGGATTCTCCACACTGGAAGATATAACTAAAGCGTGGGCTTGCAAGAACTGGTGGAAATTAAAAGAAAATGGGAGTCTTTGGGCTACATTTATAAAAGCTAGATATGGGCTAGGTGATAAGCTAGTTAACTTTAAAAAGGCATCAAAAAGTTGGAAACTAATGAGTAAACAGAAAAATATTGTAGAAAATCATGCGATTCTGACAAATAAAGGATGGAAATGGAAGCTTAATGCTCAAGGAATTTTCACATTAAAAAGTACAAAAAACTTAGTAAGAAGAAAAACGCAGTCGCAGGAAATTTACGAAAGATTATGGATAAAAGAGATCCCACAAAAAATTAACTTATTTGTGTGTAAACTCCATGCAAAATCCATACCGGTAGATGAGAATATACAAAGAAAGGGAATAAGGCTAGCCTCTAGATGCGAATGTTGTAGAAAGGAGATAGAAAGTATTGAGCACTTATTTTCTACAGGAACAATAGCTGATAAATTGTGGGGCAGATTAGAAACAGAAGCATAAATTAAAACAGAAGTAGGAAATCTTATTGATAGATTAGAAAGTTGGGATCAGAAGCACACCAAGAATAAAATACTCAAATGGCTTAGACAATATATCCCTCATATTATAATATGGTGCATATGGAAAGCTAGAAATAAAAGTCATTTTGAGAATATCCCGATGAGATATGAGAACATTTTAGAAGAGATTAAAAGAGAAAGCGCATTCATAATGGCATGCAACCCGATAAAACTAAAAAATAAGGACATTTATGAAAAAAAGTCATGGGGCCTATCCACAAGCATTAGAAAACCACCAGCTATTAAAATTATTAAGGAGAGAAAGTCTCTAAAAGACTACCTTATCTTGAATACATATGGAAACTTTAAAAGAGACATGGGAATGGCATGAGGTGGAAGAGTAATACGAAATATGGAAGGTAGCGTAATTAAGGCATTTACAATGAGAGGAATAGCCTCTTCAGTCTTGCACTCAGAAATAATGGCCCTATATAAGGGTCTTCAAATTTGTAAAAAAAATGGGTTTTGCAAAATTCAAATACAGGTAGACTCGAGTCTATTAGTAGACATAGTGCAAGATAAAAAAGAGCTATGGAGGTTAGATGAAGATATTAATAAGATAAAAAAATTAGTAATTGAACTCAAAGGAGAAATTATTCACATATTTAGGGAAGCTAATGCGCTTGTAGACAAATTAGCAGAGGAATGTATGAGGAAAGGTTTTTAGGAATTCGATGAGAATATCATTCCAGATAAGTATAAAGGATTAATAAGACTTGAAAAAATAGGATTTGCTTATATTAGAGTTCAAAATTAAAAGAATAAAATAAAAGTTAAAGGAAAAATTTAGTGGAATAATTTTTTGCTTTGGTATATGCTTTTTGTTTCTCTTTATTGTACTCTATTGCAGTTTATAAAGACAAATGTAGGCGGTGGCAAGACATAATTGAAAATCTCTCTAGTACTGATGGGGGAAAAGGGCCAGCCTGAAGAATTAGATATAAATATTTATAAAAAAAAAGGCATTGTGCAGGATGACTATAGAAGGCCTCCTGATTGAATCCCCAACAGGCAAGCAGACGCAAGTTGGTAAGGGTATAGATGTGATAATATAACTTATATTGTATTGGTTGTATTGGGGTGTTAATTTTGCAGGAAAAGCATTCAAGGAACATACTAAAAGGGGACTTGAGTATTGATGACAGCTTATGTATTTTGTCTAAGTATTGCTTATAATTTGTTGAACTTGAAGTGTAATGAGCTAGAAAATAGAGTATGTAACTCTTTTGTAATAATGTTAAAGGTGGCAAGAGTCTGTATAGGGTAGTATATGCGCCTGTATGAGTCTATAAGTGTAGTCTTTTTACAGCAAAGCCTACAGAAGGGACACAGAGTGAAGTCTCAATAGGTTCACATAGTGGTAAGAGAATAATAGCTGTAATAATATGCATGGTATTGGTTGTTTTGGGGTGTTAATGTTGCAGATAAAGGATCAGGCTAAAGTGGTAAGAGTCTGTATATACACCTCCAAGAACCAAGGGGGCCTGTCAAGTAGGGGGGCTCAGTAAAAGGACTAAGGCATCAAGGGGGCGAAGTGTCAACAAAAAGCCAAGGTATATGGAGTAGCAAGAGGTGTACATCTTAAACAATTGATATTGAAAAAGCAAAGTAAAAGAGCCAAATAAATGCATGAAAGGCAGGAAAAGACCAAAAATATAGTTTGAACAAGAAAAGTCCAGAAAAGTGCATCAAAACTAGCAAACATTCTTCATAATACATAATTAAATGAAGAGAATCAAAAGTATAAATTTATAGAGCTATGTTTTATCTTTTTATTTGAGAAAAGGTGTAAAAGGGAAAAAAGTAGTATTAGCTTGTACAAATGGTATTCCTCCGCCAAAAGAGATGGCATAATAATAAAACAAACTTAAAAAAAGAAGAATAAGCAGACAAAGTAAAATAATAAGAATAAAAAGATTAATAAGAATAAGAAGAATTATATGAATAACAAGAATAACACGAAAAATAAGAATATGAAGAATAAAAATAATATGAAGAATAATAAAATTAAGAAAAATATGAAGAATAAGAAATATAATAAGAATAAGAAGAATAAGAAGAATAAGAAGAATAAGGAGAATAAGAAGAATAAGGAGAATAAAAAGATTAAGAAGTATAATAAGAAGAAGAATAATAATAATAATAATAATAAGAGTAAGAAGAATAATAATATGAAGAATATAAAGAATATGAAAAATAATAAAAAGAAGAAAGTCAGTTAACTAATTGATCTCCCTGCTATTCTAAGTTCTAGATAAAGAAATTTGAAATTTTAGAGAGAGAAAGCTTTGATTTGTGGACGGAAGGGGTGAATTCATGCTAAAAATGGAGGAAATTGATTATCTTGCCTTTAAAAATCAGTTTCTAACACTTATCAATTAGCCACGCCCCCCATTAAATACTTGAAGAAAAATGGGGATTCCGTAATTTTCTTTCTCATCGAAAAATTATACAGCTCACTGATCTTCACAAATTCACTCTCATTGAGAAATTCCCTCATCAAAGCTCAAATATTTGATTAAATTGGAAGATTTTGATATCAAGCATGTACTAATGCAGCTCCACATAAGAAGATTTTCTTTGTCTATGGTTGAAATAAAACTCTATATATGGGATATACTATGTGGATATTTAAATGGACTACAAATTTTACATCAAGGAAGAAAACCCTCTTATGCTGGTATGGTTTCTTCTACTTATTCTCCCCATTCATTTATTCAACAAAGCTTCTCTCTTCTTCATCTCTAAACTCACTGCAAAACCTTTATTAATGGATGGAGCCTGGCCAATCTCTCATGGTTTAGTGTAGCCTGAGTCTGTATTGAAGTCAACCTTTAATATCCTATCTCACAACGGATATGGCTTGGTCAGAATTAGAAAGTAGGCTACTAGCAACCTATAATTCCTGAAATGCTTCCTAGCTATTGTGAAACATATAAGAAAAAGGACACAAAATGGAAAAATGTATAAATAATACTAAGAAATTTAAAGAAGAATATAAGCGGGAGGTCATGGTCAAAAAGGAGGAAAAAATGGTTAACCAAGATGTAATTAATAAGGAAGACATTCTAAAAGAAGATATAGAATCTCTTAATCTTATGTCTTCTATTATAGAAATAAACAAGGATCCTGTACAACCTCTTATACATGATATACATTTATCAGAAACAACAAGAATAAAAAGAATGATGCATTAAATTGAAGAACTAGTGATTAGAAGTATAAAACCAAAAACAAAATAGTTAGAATGTTTCCTGCTTCAGAAATGGGCTTAGAATCTGATTCCATTAAAACATTTAACAATATTCAAACTAAAATAGAAACTAAAAAGTAGAACTACTCTAAGGATGATATAGATGTTGAAAAGAGTAGAATGGCAATACATAATAGAAAAAAGGCTATAGAATACTTAAAAATTATAAGTTTATAAATGGATAAAATGCTAAGTGTAAAGAACTACAAGAACCTAACCTCTCAAAAAAGACTAGAAACACAAAAAAAAAACATTTAAAAATGATTTATGATTCAAAGTGTAAGAGAAGGGCTCAATTAAAATCTGCTAATAATGCATAGATACATATTCTGGAACATTCGGGGAATAGCCAATTCCTCATCCTTAAACAGAATAAAGAAAATGATAAAATATTATAATATTTCATTATTAATGTTTGCGGAACCAATGGTAGATATAAGCGAGCAGGAAAATTTTAAAAATAAGCTAGGTTACAATAATGCATTGTCTAATAAAGAGAGTAGAATATGAGTCATGTAAAAAAACTCCATGGATATTACTAACGTTGAAGAATAAGAACAAATTATTAAATTTAGTCTAAATAGATGCAAAGAAGGAATTATTTTAGTAGTTTATGCTAATAACTCTAAAAAAAGGAACTATGGAAAATCATGGAAGATATTAAAAAAAAACTTTATGGATAATAGGAGGTGATTTTAATACTATAAGAAATGCTTCAAAAAAAAGGTGGCAGACCAATTAATATACAAGCTATCAAACACTTTAATGAAATTATCTCTATTTGTAATCTATTGGAGGTTGACTTTTTAGGTTCAAACTACACTTGGACGAATAACCACAAATAGAATGAAGCTATATGGTCTAGACTGGATAGAATCCTTTTTAATACCAAATGGATAGTTTCTTTTGGAAACATAGGAATCAAACACTTGAATAGAACATGTTCTGACCATAATCCACTCTCTATCAACCTTTGAAAGATAGAACCCAAAAAAATATCCTTTAATTTCTAGAATATGTGGTGCCTTCATGAGGACTTCCAAGACATTGTGAAAGAGTCTTGGTCTCAACCACTAAAAGGCAATCCGAACCAGATTCTCACGGTGAAACTAGATAGCTTGAGATCATGTCTAATAAATTGGAACACAACAAAGTTTGGTAATATTAATAAGAGCATCATATAAATAGAACAAAAAGTTGACAAATTAGAAGAGGCATATGATAGGGATCACAGTACGAGCAATCTTTGTGCTCTTAATAAAGCACAAGGTGAACTCAAACTAAAATTACACATGGAAAAGATTTTCTGAAAACAAAGGGTGAAAGTAAAATAGTTAAAAGATCGAGACCAAAACACTAAATTTTTTCATTTGGGCTACAAAATTAAGAATCAAAAACATATGATAAAAAGAATAAAAAATAAAGAAGGAATATGGTTAGAAAATAAAATAGAAGTTAAAGATTCTCTAAGTGTATATATAAAACACTATTATGTGATAAAAATAAACTTAAATGAAAAAAACTCTTGCAAAACATAAATAAAAGAATTAATGATGAAGATAATAAGAACTTAATGGAATTCTTGGAAGAGGAAGAAATCAAAAACACTATCTATAGCATGGAAAGGGAAAGTGCAGCTAGTCCAGATGGCTAGAATAACATGTTTTTTCAAGCCTTCTAGGATATAATTAAGGAAGATATTATTCGGGTCATTTGTTGTTTCTTTTATAATGAAGAAATTAATAAAAAGTGGGCACTAACTCATTTAGTCCTTATTCCAAAAAAGAAAAACCCCCTGGGGGAAGATGATTACTGACCTATTAGACTATGCAATTTGATATATAAAATCTTAGCAAAAATGTTGCAAAATAGAGTAGGACTTATACTTCCCAAAATTATTTCAAATGAACAATCAGGTTTTAATGAAAAAAGTATTAATCATGGAGAATATGTGCCTAGATAAAGAACTCATGAAAGAGTAATCCTCCAAAGCTATAGGTCATAATGTTATATTCAAACTAGACCTAAAGAAAGCCTTTGATAAAGTAGACTGGCTGGTTTTATGCTTTACCATGAGGAAAATGGGTTTTGCAGAAGCATGGATAAATTTAATCTTTAGATGCATATCTAGCACTTGGTTCAAGATTATCATAAATGGGGAGAAAGGAAAAGAGTTTAAGCCTACTCGAGGTTCAAGACAAGGTGACCCCTTTTCTCCTTCACTCTTTAATATATATCTTGAATTATTTATAGCTTATCTAAAAATCAAAATGAGTAAAGAAGACATACTCCCTTACAAGCAATACAAAGAATCTCCATAGATAAGTTGTCAATCTTATGCAGACAACATCATATTAATCACCAATGGTAATAAGAAATCCATAAGAAAATTAATGAAAATTTTTCAAACAATAGAAGAAGAAACGGGCTTAATGCTAAATAGAAATAAATATAAATTTAAAATATCAAAGAAAGCACCTTCCAACCTAATTCATAGGCTAAAAGAAATATAGGATTCTCTCATGAAAAGGAGCAATCTCATATCTTGGTTGCCTAATATATGAGAGAAGAACTAAATTAGAACACCTAGACTTCTTATTAGACAAGCTTAGACACAAGATAGCGGGCTAGAAGGTAGATTCACTAAACATGAGTGGGAGAATTACCCTCATCACACATGTACTTCAAAGTTTATTAATGCACAATTTAATGATTATGCAATCACCTAAATTTTTATAAAAAAAATTGAAAAAGAACTGTCTAATTTTTTTAAGGGAAAGAAGAATAACAAGCTAAAATTTCATTGGATTAAATGGAATGACTTATGCTTTCCAAAAGAGGAAGTAGGCCTAGGTTTCTGTAGATTAGAAGACATTGCGGAAGCATGGGCCTGTAAGAGATGGTAGAAGATAAAAAAATAACAATATCTTGGCACTATATATGAGAGCTAAATATTTAGTTAATAATGACACTAACAGGATAATAAAGCTAAACAATGAATCTCAAATATGTAAACAAACACTAAAACAAAAAGAAGAGGTAGATAATCATTCTGTCTTAACCATGTATGGCTGGAATTGGAAATTAAATGAGGAAAGATTTATTCTCCTTAAAATCAGCCAATAACTTAGTTAGAAATAAAAAAAATCAAACGGGAAGTAATAGAGTGGTGTTGGAACAATAATAATTCACTTAAAACTTGTTTATTTTTATGGATTACCCTATCTAACATTATCCCATTAGATACACTCATATAAAAAAAAGGCATAAACCTAGCTTCTAGATGTGAATGTTGCAGAATGAATATAGAATCCTCTGATCATTTATCTTCACAAAAAAAATTAGCCTCAAAGATATGGAAAAATTTGAAATAGAAATTAGTTTGAAAAATAAAAACCAAACCCATAAAAATAGAATTCAGAGATGCCTGAAGGCACCTAAAACCAAATCTGCCCAAAAATGGCTCCAAAAGCCCTCCCACCTTTGATAGTTTGGTGCATATAAAAAGCCAGAAACAAAAGTTGGTTTGAGGGTATAGAAATGAAAGTAGAAGATATAAAGAAGGATATTAAAAAATAATAATTATTATCTCAGAAGCATACCCACTAAAGAACCTTATCTATGTAGAAAATAAAGAATAAATTAATAGAAGACACATGATATACAAAAAAAAAATGAAACAACTAAAGTTTATGAGCATACACTGGAAAAAACCATCAAAAGGCTACCTGACTCTTAATACATATGGTAGTATTAAAAGAGAAATGGGAATAGCTGGCGGTGGAGGAATTTTGAGAGATTCCGGAGGTAAGGTGATATGGGCATACACTAGGAAATTGATAGCGAATACACCTCTTCAATCAGAAATCCTTCCTCTCCTGACAGGTCTAAGAATATGTAAAACCAAAAATATAAAAAATTTTAAAATTGAAAGGGACTCATTAACATTAGTATGAATAATTAAAGGCCATAGATCATTATGGAAATATATAAATGATATAGAGAAAATTAATCAACTAGTACTAGAATTAAACTGTAGTATATCATACTTTTTGAGAATGCAATCAAGTTGTAGATAAGTTAGCTAAAGATGGAAAAAAATTAGGAAACCAAGACTTTGAAGCCCAAAATATGTCGGATAAATATAAAGACATCCTTAAACTAGATGAGATAGTATACCCTATACTTAGAAAAGTTAAAGTTAACAGTTAATTGTCTGTATGATTGGAAATTTAGTTTCATAAATTTTACAACCAAACACATAAAATTTATGAGGCTTACATGTATAAGCTCCAGGTAAGAAACATAATCATGATTTTTTTTGTGTTACTATATATTTTCTATATAGTACTACTTTAGCACCAAAGAAATCCCTCGGCTTAGAAAAGTGCAGACTGTATAGCTATAAGATTATAGGGAGATAGAGAAAAGGGCATACCAAGGTAGGAAAAGATAAGCCCACCTGTATAAAAACATCAAGAATATATAGGAGGTTGTATTCAATTTTTTGCAGGTTGAGAAACAAGGATAATTAAGCTCTACAATGCTCAGAAAAAAATTTCAGAAAAATTAAGGGAGTGGGCACAACATCCAAGAGAAAAACTCCAACAAATTATCTCATAGAAGGAAAGCTACAATAGGATTGCATATTTTTGTGTAGTTGAATAGGTATGTTTGAAGAAGAAGGTGGCTGCAGACAAGGATAGTAAGTAACCTAAATGCATCCAGGAACATAGTACCTGAAGAAAATGTGAATGGGGCAGTGTGTTATGTAACATACAAGATGAAGTTAAGCTAAATATTGGGGGCTGAATGCCTCAGCCTTTTCATTTAAGTGTTTGTTATGGTTTTCTTGGTAGCATTTATTATTTGTGTAGGTAGATACTAGATAAGAAAGACAACAATTTAAAATGAAAGAGCAATCACACCTTGTGCAGTTATAAGAATGATGGTTGTAGAAAATTCATATTCAAAAGAAAGAAAGTATGTAGTCTAAAGCAGTGAATAAGCTGTCACTACTTGAGGCTGCAAAATAGATGTTAGGAGTAGAAAAAAAGAAGTCAGCTGCAAGTCAAGGAAGATAGGGCACTAGTGGAACCATAAACTGAAGTAATATGACGAGCAACATGAAAATTGTGTTATTCAGAAAAAATGGACTACTACTTAAAGGACACTACTGCCTAAAAAATCTAAAGTTACCCGCACAAGCTGACACTTAGGTTAATTATAAAAAAATATTTTTTAAAGTTTTCTATAATCTCTTTTTATTTTGGACCCAACCTTATGTAAAAGGGTGAATAGTAGTATTTTAATTTTTAATAATGGTATTCCACCACAAAAAGACAGAGCTATAATTAATAAATAAATAGTTAAAAAAGAAGAATAAAAAGAAAAGAAAAATAAGAAGAATGAGAATAATAAGAAGAATAAGAAGAATAATAAGCATAAGAAGAATAAGACAAATAGGATTGAAAAAGAGGGGGTAAGAGTGGGTAAGAGTGAAGGGAAGGAGAGGGGGTAAGAGTGGAAAAGAGAAATAGGATTGAAAAAGAGGGTAGCATAGAAATAAGACAAATAGAGGAAACTAATGTAGGAGATGAGGGGAAAGATATGGAAGAAGGGTGGGAGAGGGTGAAAACTAGAAGAAAAAGAGGGAAGAAACTTAAAGCTCGGCGAGTATTAAAGGAAATCGCTGGAGGACTACAGCTAGATGGATGAAGACCTTCTGGATTTTCTAGATGAGGATGCGGAGGTCTTCAGTTGCCCTTCATTAAGTGAAGAAGAAGTTAAGGGTGAAAGCTCCCTGGAAAAGGTAAATGATGATTTAGATATTTTTGAGGAGGATTGGGATAACCTCTCCAGAGAACAAGCAATGGAAACCATAAAGAGGATGGCTATGCATCTTGGGCAGCAGGTAAAATATAACGAAATAATGAATATTTTTTCTAGCTCAACTAAAAGACCAAGAAATAGGAAGAAATATTTTTACAAGACATACGAGACTAAATGCACTACGAGATTACAAGCAAAATCAATAATTAATGGATAGGTGTCTTTACTGGAATATTAGAGGGGTAGAAAATACCCCTTCAATTAATAGATTGAAACAATTAATAAAAATACATAAAATTTCTTTAATAATTATAGTAGAACCTATGGTCGAGAAAGATCAAATAATAAAATATAGTGAAAAATTAGGATTTAAAAATGCATATGAAAACTTGAATAGTAAACTCTGGATTATGTGGCATAACTATATGGACATTATTATCTTAAAAGACACAGAACAAATAGTTAATTTTAAAACTAACTCGAATATAGAAGAAATAATATCAGTGGTTTATGCAAAAAATGATAAAAAAGATAGAATAGATCTATGGAAAGAAATGCAGAACATTGCTATAAAAAATATTCCATGGATTATAGGAGGAGATTTTAATGTTATAAGAAATGCACAAGAAAAGAAAGGTGGAAAAACTCCAAATGCACTGGCAATGTCACAATTCAACGATTGTATCGCTAGTGCCAACTTAATGGAGGTGGAGTATATTAGCTCAAATTACACCTGGTGTAATAACTGGCATAAAAGAGGAGCAATTTGGGCAAGACTAGACAAGGTCATGTTTAATGCTAATTGGGCAGCGACTCATGGAGTTACGGGCCTAAGACATTTAAGCAGGACATGTTCGGATCATAGCCCATTGCTCATAAAAATTCATAAAAGTCAACCAATAAAAGGCGATTTTAAATTTCAAAATATGTGGGTTAAACACACGGATTTCGATAGAATGGTTTGAGAATCTTGGGAAGAGCCAGCATCGGGAAAGCCCATGCAGGTTTTTTCGGTTAAATTATTCAGGTTAAAAAGATGTATTAAAACATGGAATAGAGAAGTTTTTGGAAATATAAACCTACAAATAAAACAAGCGGAGGAAGAAGTGGCAAAGTTAGAAATAATATATGACACTACGAACAAAGAAGAAGATATAAGTGAACTTAGTAAGGCAAAAGGTAAATTGAGGCTTAAGCTATACATGGAAGAAATATACTGGAAACAGCGAGCAAAAGTTAAATGGCTGAAAGAAGGAGATAGGAATACTAAATTTGTCCATAATATGAGTAAGATAAAAATAAACAAGAACAAAATAAAAGGTATAAAAAATGATGAAGGAAAATGGGTGGAAGAAGATAATAAAATAAGAGCACTATTTGAGGATTTTTTTAAAAAACATCTATGCGGGTAGCTCATACATGAAGGCGATAAACTAATAAATGAAGTTAAATTAAATATCTCTAAGGAGCAAAATCAAATGATGGAAAAAATCCCGGATAGGGATGAGATTAAAAATGTAGTATTCAGCCTGGACAAAGATAGTGCAGTAGGACCATATGGATGGAATAGTAATTTCTTCCAGGTATGCTGGGAAATTATTGAAAAAGATCTTGTACTTGCTATTGCTAGTTTTTTTGCAGGGGCGGATATTCCTAAAACATGGGCGAATTCTCTCATTGTCTTGATATCAAAAAAAAAATCCCCTCAAAAATGTGAGGACTTCAGACCTATAAGTTTATGTAATGCGATATATAAGATTTTAGCAAAAATTTTACAAAATAGATTAAGTGATATTATGCAATATATTATATCACAGGAGCAAACGGGCTTCGTTAAAAATAGGTTAATATCGAAAAACATAATATTAGCATCTGAAATGATGAAAGACATAGCGGTTAAAACAAGAAGGGAGAATTTAGTAGTAAAGTTAGACTTATCAAAAGTATTCGACAGGGTAGAATGGGACATACTCTACTATACTATGAGAAAATTTGGCTTCTCAGAGTTATGCATTGATATGATATATAGATGTGTGTCAAGTGTATGGGTTAAAGTCATTGTAAATGGGACGAATGGAGAAGAATTTAAGCCTAAAAGAAGCTTACGGCAAGGAGACTCGTTATCTCCTTTATTATTTGATATATATTTAGAACTGTTGATTTTAAATTTAAAGAAAAGAATGTCTGAAGGAAAGATCATTCCATTCAGACAACCAAAAAACACTCCAAGAATAGGCTGCCTTGCATATGCCGATGATCTTATAATTTTTACAAATGCGAGTAAAAGATCTTTGATATACCTTATGGATCTTTTGCATACATTTGAAACTGAGACAGGGCAGGCGATAAATATAAAAAAGTGTCAGTTTATGCTGGCAAATAAAGTAACAGAAAAGGTGAGTAATAAAGTAAAGAACATCACACGATTTACCCATAATAAAGGAGTGCTAATGTATCTAGGATATCCTATATATGAAGGTAGACTGAAAGAAGAATATTTAATATCACTACAGGATAAAATAAATACTAAAATAGCAGGTTGGAAAGAAGAGCTATTGGGCTTTGGGGCCATGATCACATTAGTCACTCACGTCCTTCAAAGCACATTAGTGCATATTCTATCAATTATTCACCCTCCAAAAAAATTTACAAATAAATTAGAATCAACAATGGCTAACTTTTTATGGGGGAAAAAAGATGGAAAGAATAAAATTCACTGGAAAAGATGGGAGGATATTTGCTTCCCAAAAGAGGAAGTCGGATTAGGATTAATATCTTTGCAGGACATGGCAGACGCTTGGGATTGTAAAGGTTGGTGGAGGCTAAAAAATGATAGCCTTTGGGCGAGCTTTATGAGAGCAAAATATGTAGTACATGAAAAGGTGAATAGGAAAAATGCTTCGAATTCCTGTAAAGCTCTAGAAAAATAGAAAGAAATAGTATAATCTTATTCTAAAGAGGAGAAGAGCGGATGGAAATGGACCCTTACTCCGCATGGCAACTTTACGCTCAAAAGGGTCAAAAATTTGATTAGAAAGAAAAATACGATAAACCCAATCTTTAAATGGGTATGGGAAGTAGGCAGCCCACAACAAATGTGCTCTCTTGTATGGAAAGCTCTAGTGAATGCATTACCGGTAGATACAAATATTCAAAAGAAAGGTATAAAGATAGCTTCCAGATGTGATTGCTGTCATTAAGCAACAGAATCTATAGATCATCTATTTTCAGAAGGTAAAATTGCATTTGAAATATGGAAAAAGTTAGAAATATTTAGTAATATAAATATTTAATGAGTAAACTTTAATAGATAGGATTAAAAGGTGGAGGAGGCACCCCCCTAATACACCGACCAAAAAATGGCTATACCAAAATTTACCACACGCAGTAATTTGGTGTATATGGAAAGCAAGAAATAAAAGTAGATTCGAGGGCATAAAAATTAATGTAGATAATATCCTTAAAGACATTAAGTTGGAAATTAGTAATATATCTTGTACAAAACCTATCATATTAGATAATTCTGAAATGGATAAAGAAGCCAGGGAAACTTGGAAGCTCTCCACTAAGATTAAAAGGATTCATTGGGTTAAAAGTATAAGCTGGAATAGGCCCCTAGAAGGGAAACTATCGTTGAATACTTATGGTAGCTTCAATAGAGATTTAGGAATTGCAGGAGGTGGAGGAGTAATAAGAGACTCTGAAGGTATAATTAGGAAAGCTTTCACACTAGTAGGAAAATCCTACTCTGCACTGCATTCAGAAATTAGGGCACTAAAGGAAGGATTATATGTCTGTAATAAGCTAGGATATAGAAATTTGCAAATACAGGTAGATTCAACATTATTGGTTGAGTTATTTAATAAAAAACTAGTACTGTGGCGGCATGAGGAGGAGATAGAAATAATAGTGAGTCTTGCTAAAGAATTAAATGCATCAATATCACATGTATATAGGGAAGCAAATGCATTGGCAGACAAGCTTGCTAAAATAGGATTGTTAGAAGGGGCTGCGAAGTATGATGAGGAATCTTTGCCAATAAAATTGAAAGGATTAGCACGATTAGATAAAATTACATTCCCTTACCTAAGAATAAGTAAAAATAGATAGGAATATTACTTAAAAAAGTAGCGCGGTGTGCAGTTTTATTTGCAGGATATGGCTAAGCGGGAAGAAGCCAAACACGCATAATCAGGTGATTCAGCAAGAGGTAGAAGGGATGGTAAAATGAATTGAAATTGTAGTATTTGTTGCATTTTTTTTGTTTTCTTAGCAGCTTAACAGGCTTCAAGCTTAGGAAGGACAACAATGGAGGATGTGTTTGGAGAAAGAATTTCGCAAAACTTCCTTTTCAAGTTCAAATGAACTAAATGCATCAATACTGCATATATATTAAGAAGCTAACACTCCAGCAGAATGGCCTTTATGTAAGAGTTAGGAAGGGTGGAGGCTGAGCTAAATTTAAAATAAAACTTAGATTATAATTTAGTTTAAATAATCTAAAAAAGAAGCAAGTAGGCGAGTTTTAAAGCATGAGATTCTTGGATATGCATTGGTGTTTAATTTTCAGCAGCGCAGCTCCATATGATGTGGTAGATTCAGCATGGGGTCTTCGTTGGTAGGTTGTGCACATGTTTTGCAGGATGAAGATGTTAAAATACTAATCTGACAATGGTGTTTATTGTTTTTCTTAAGTGTTAACTTTGCGGATGTTCTATAGGTTAATAATGCAGTTTATATATATATTGCTTTTGATTAAATAATCAAAAAGAAGTAAGTGAGTCCTAAAGCATGGGTGCAGCTCCATACTTGGTTGGTAGGCTGTGCAAACGCATAGATATGTATTTGTTCATTGTTGTGGTGTTAAGCTATGCGGTTGTTATTTTATACTGCTGATGGTCCCTCGGATTTATTTATTTGCAGGATTAAGATGTTAACTTTGTGGATTAAATAATGTAGTTTATATATATATTGCTCTTGATAAGATCATACAATCATAAGTTGTTTATCACTGGCTTACTAGACTGCTGTTGATTTTCGACTGATCACCTGGCCCTGTGGGTGATCAACATTCATGTAGTTTATACTGAGCTCGGAGGTGATTTATTTATATGTTATAATCTGGTTTGAAAGGTGATATAGACAGAGCTATGCAATAATCTGGTTTATTGGCTGAGTTATCTGTCATACAACTGTTATTGGTTGAGCTATGCAGAAAGTCCTAGGTCTTGTAGTAGCTCGTGAAAAGTATAGAAAAGAAGAAGGATGACGGCCGAACAACAGACAGGGTGAAGTAGGATGACTACTATGTTTATTTTATAATTTGAAGCGAATAAAGCGTATAAACAGAAGGATGACGGTGATCAACAGACACGGCCGAACAACAGACGGTTGAAGAACAAATGAAGCGTATAAAGTGTTTAAATGCATTGGAGCGTATAAATGAAGAAGGATGATGGTTGATAAATATTCGGGAATGACGTGAATAATAATAGACACGGTGAAGATACGAGGACAGATGCGGAGCATAGGAAACGGCCGAACAACACATGAAAGCAAATGAAAGATGGGCCGAAAGAAGGGCCGAACATAGAGGCTTCTTAAGAGGCTTGATAAACTAGAGCAAAGCCTTCAGCCTATTCTAGTTTAATTTATAAAATGAAAATGCTTATTTGAGAAAGTTCTTAAAATCCAATATGTTAGCTACTATGTTTAAGGTTAAGATGGGTGTAAGAGGGCTACGGATAGATGTAGGATGTAAAAATGGTATTCCTCCGCCAAAAGAGAGGGTTATTAATAATAAAACAAATTTTATAAAAAAAAGCATAAGAAGAATAAGAAGAATAAGAAGTATAAGAAAAATAAGAAGAATAAGAAGAATAAGAAGAATAAGAATAATAAGAAAAATAAGAAGAATAAGAAGAATAAGAAGTATAAGAAAAATAAGAAGAATAAGAAGAATAATAATAATAATAAAAATAAGAAGAATAAGAAGAAATAGAGAATAAGAAGAATATAAGAATAAGAATAATAAGAATAATAAGAATAATAATAAGAATGATTAAAAAGAAGAATAAGAATAAGAATTAAAAAGAAGAAAAAGAAGAAAAAGAAGAATAAGAATAATAAGAATAATAAGAAGAATGATTTAAAAGAAGAATAATAATTAAAAAGAAGAATTAGAAAAATAAGAATAATAAGAAGAAGTATATGATGAATAAGAATAATAATAAAAAAACAATATTATAAATTATAAGAGAAATAAGAAGAATAAGAATAATATGAAGAATAAGAAGAATAAAAAGAATAAGAAGAATAAGAAGAATAAGAAGAATATTAATAAAAAGAAGAATAAAAAAATAAGAAGAATAAAAATAATTAGAAGAATTAGAAAAATAAGTTAAAAATAACAAATATGAATAAAAAGAATAAGAAGAATATAAGAAATAAAAATAATTAGAAGAATAAGAAGTATAAAAAGAATAATTAGAATAATAAGAATAAAAAGAAAAAGAAAAAAAACAAGAATAAGATGACTAGGAAGAATAAGAAGATTATAAAAAAAAGAAGACCAAAGAATAAGAAGAATAAGAAGAATAAGAAGATTAATAAGAAGAATAAGAAGAATAAGAAGAATAAAAATAATAAAGAGAATAAAAAAATAAGAAGAATAATAAGAATATGAAGAATAAGAAGAATAAAAAGAATACGATGTGTAAGAAGAAAAAGAATAATAAGAAAATAATAAGAATAAGAAGAATAGGAAGAATAATAAGGATGAGAAAAATAAAAAGAATAAAAAGAAAAACAAAAAAAAGAAGAATAAGAATTAGAAACTTAGAAAAATAATAAGAATAAGAAAAAAAACAAAGAATAAAAAGAAAATGAAGAATAAGAAGAATAAGAAATTTTCGAATAATAAGAAGAATTATAAGAAAAAGTAATATAATAAGAATAAAATGAAAAAGAAAAATAAGAAGAATATGAAAAAAAATAAGATTAAGAAGAATTTGAAGAATAAGAAGAATAAGAAGAATTTAAAAAATAAGAAGAATAAGAATGATTAGAAGAATAAAAAGAATAAAAAGAAAAAGAAGAAAAAGAAGAAGAGGAAGAATATGAAGATTAAGATAAATAAAAAGTAAATGAACAAAAGATAACTAAGAAGAATAAAAATAATTAGAATAATAAGAATAATTAAAAAATATGGAATATAATATGAATAAGATGAATAAGAAAAATAGGAAGAATATTAAAAAAAATAAGAAAAAAAATGAACAAGAAAAATAAGAAGAATAAGAAGAATAAGAAGAATATGTAAAAAATAGAATTAAAGAATATGAAGTATATGAAATATAATTAGAATAATTATTACAAAAAAATGAAGAATAAGAAGAATAAGAAGAATAAGAAGTATACGAAGAATAATAAAAATAAGAAGAATAATATATTTAATAAAAAATGATTATATATTATAAGATGAATAAGAAGTATAAGAAAAATAATAAGAATAAGAAGAATAAGAAAAATAATGAGAATAAGAAGAATAAGAAAAATAATAAGAATAAGAAGAATAAAAAGAATAAAAAGAATAAGAAGAATAAGAAAAATAATAATATAAAGTAGATTAATAAAAATAAGAAAAATGAAATAATTAGAAGAAAACAAAAATAAGTAAAATAATAAAACTAAGAAATATAAAAAGAATAAGAAGCATATAAAAAAAGAAATTGAGATGAATAAGAAGTATAAGAAGAATAAGAAGAATACGTAGTATAAGAAAAATAAGAAGAATAAAAAGAAAAAGAAATAGATGAATAAGTTGACTAAAAATAATAATAAGAATTAGAATAATAATAATAATATGAAGAATAAGAAGAATGAGAAGAATAAGAAGAATAAGAATAATAAGAAGAATAAGAATAAAAAAAATAGATGAATAAAAAAACAAGAAAAGTAAGATGAATAAGAATAATAAAAAAATAAGAATAACAAGAATAGGAAGAATAATAAGAATAAAAAAAAAGAAAAACAATAATAAGAACAAGTTTAAGAATAATAAGAATAAGAAGAATAAAAAGAATAAAAAAGAATAAGAAGAATAAGAATAATATGAAGAATTTGGAGAATTAGTATAATAAAATGAATAAGAAGAATAAGAATAAAAACAAAAATATGCTGACTAACAAGAACAATATGAATTAGATTAATAAGACGAATTAGAACAATAAGTAAAATAAGAAGAATAAGATGAAAAAGAAAAATAAGAATAAAATGAAAAAAAATAAGAATACAAAGAATAAGAAGAATACAAAGAATATGAAGAATAAGAATAATAAGAAAAATAAGTAGAATAAGATGAATAAAATGTATAAAAAATAAAAGAGTAACAAAAATAAGATAATAAGTAGAATAAGAAGAATAACAAAAATAAGAAGAATATGAAGAATAAGAAGTATAAGAAGAATATGAAGGATAAGAAGAATAGGATGAATATGAAAAATAGAAAGAATAGAAAGAATAAGAAATATAGGAAGAGTATTAAGAATAAGAAAAATAAGAAAAATATGTAGAATAAGAAGAATAAGAATAAAAAGAAAAATAAGAAGAATAAGATGAATAAGATTAATAAGAAGAATAAGATGAATAAAATGAATAAGAAGAATAAGATGATTAAGAAGAATAAGATGAATAAGAAGAATAAGATGAAAAAATGAATAAGAAGAATATCTAAATTTTGGAAAAAATTTGTTCATGAAGTATGTTTTAACTTCTTTTCACTGTTATTTGTTTATTTTTTCGGAAAGCTGCCATTGTCTTCCTCTTTACCGCTTGCTAGGGTTTTTTCTTACGGCAGCAAGTTTGTTTTTTCTTTTTTTTGCTGCAGCGTAATTGTAAAATTGTTTCCTCAGATCCATAAACAATGAGTAAGCTTAGTGCAGATTCTCTGAGAGAAGCCATTTCCTTTGTTAAGGATCAAGCCACAGAAAAAAAAGAGAAACTTCACTGAAACAATAGAACTTCAGATTGGGCTGAAGAATTATGATACCCAGAAGGACAAGCATTTTAGTGGTTCTGTAAAGTTACCGAATGTTCCTCGTCCTAAGATGAAGGTTTGCATCCTTGGTGATGCTCAGCATGTTGAGGAGGCTCAAACATTAGGGTTGCAATGGATGGATGTAGAAGCATTAAAAAAGCTCAACAAGAACAAAAAATTAGTGAAAAAACTTGCCAAGCAGTACCATGCCTTCTTGGCATCGGATTCAGTCATCAAGCAGATTCCTCGTCTTTTAGGCCCGGGCCTCAATAAGGCCGGGAAGTTTCCAAGCATCGTCACGCATCAAGACTCTCTAGAGACGAAAGTTACTGAGACCAAAGCGACCATAAAGTTCCAGCTGAAGAGAGATCTTGGCTGGGCGTTGCTGTCACAAATTGCGACATGAACGAGAAGCAGATCTTCCAGAACGTGCAGATGAGTGTGAATTTTCTCGTCTCTCTCCTGAAGAAGCATTGGCAAAACGTCAAGTGCCTTCATCTAAAAAGTTCCATGGGTCCGCCAAGAAGAATATTATAACAACTTTTGTTCGTGGTCGTCTCTCTTTATGTGATCTGGAACAACCGCCATGCTGTGGCTGCGCTGGCGTCTCATTTTGATTTTGTTCATCGTAGTTTTTCCTTTGGATCATGCAGAAGGTTCTCTTCGAATTTTTTTGCCTTTCAATGTTTCACTCCTTTCTTATTTCTAGAGGAAATCGAAATACCCCTTACATTTATGATTCTGCCCAAGGAACCCTATTTTTGTTCTTGAAACTGATCCATAAAAAAAAGATGAAAAAATGATAAAGAAGAATAAGATGATTAAGAAGAATAAGAAGAATAAGATGATTAAGAAGAATATGAAGAATATGAAGAATATGAAGAATAAGATGAATAAGAAGAATAAAATGAATAAAAAGAATAAGATGAATAAGAACAATAAAATAAATAAGAAGAATAAGAAGAATAATAAATAGAATAATAAGAATAATAAGAATAAGAAGAATTAGAAGAATAAGAAGAATAAAAAGAATAAGAAGAATAATAATTATAAAATAATAAGAATAAAAAGAAGAATAAAAAGAATAAGAAGAATATTAAGTATATCAAGATTTATTAGAATAAGTAGTACAAGTAAAAAATGAAGTAGACGAATAAGAAGTAAAAGAATAATAATAAAAATAAGATGATTGAAAAGAATAATAAAAAAATAAGATTATAAATTATAAAAGGAATAATAAGAATGATAAAACTAATAAGAATTAAATTAAAAAGAATAATAATAATAATAATAAGAATACTAAAAATTATAAGAATCAAAATAATTAGATCAATTAGAAAAATAGAAAGTATAAAACTATAATGAAATAATAGAAAAAGAAGAATATAAAAAATAAGAAGAAAAGAATAATAAGAAGAATAAAAAGAATACAAAGAATAAGGAGAATAAGAAGAATTAGAAAAATAAAAATTTTAATAAAAATAAAAAAAAAATTAAATAATATAAAAAGAAAAAGATTAATAAGAATAAATAGAAAAATATGAAAAATAAAAATAATAAGAAGAAAAATAAGAAATATAAGAATAAGATGAATAAAATAATAAAAAGAATAAAAAGCATAAGAATAATAAGAAGAATAAAAAGAATAAAAAGAATTAATAGAATAAGAAGCATATGAATAATAAAAAGAGTAAGAAGTATTAAAAGAATATGAAGAATAAGAAGAATAATAAGAAAATGAAGAATAAGAAGAAAAATAAGAACAAGAAGAATAATAAGAATAAGAAGAATATGAAGAATATGAAGAAGAAGAAGAACAGAAAGAATAATTATAATAATAGGAAGATTAAGAAGAATAACAAAAATAACAATAAAAATAAGGGTAAAATGATTATAAAATAAGATGAATAAGAAGAATAACAATAATAAAAAGAATAAGAAGAATAATACGAATAATATTAATAATACGAATAAAATAAATAAGTGTAATAATAAGTATAAAAAACTAATTAAAAAAAATAAGAAGAAGAAAAAGAAGAAGAAGAAGAAGAAGAAGAAGAATAATAATAATAATAATAATAATAATAATAATAATAATAATAATAATGAATCGAAGGATAAGAAGGATAAAATGCATAAGATGAATTATAAGGAAAAGAAGGATTAGATGTATAAGAAGGATAAGATTGTATGAATGATTCAAAGGATAAGAAGGTTAGAAGGATAAGAAGGATAATAAGAAAATGAAGATTAAAAAAATAAGATGAATACGAAGAATATAAAAAAAAGAAAAATAGAATAAGCAGAATAAATAGACAAATAATACTAAGATGAAAAGAAAAAGAATAAGAAGAATAAGTAGAATATGAAAAAAAAGAAAAAAAAAGTATAAGATTACTAAGAAGAATATGATTACTAAGAAGAATATGATTACTAAGAAGAATAAGAAGAATTAGAAAAATAAGTAGAATAAGAAGAAAAAGAAGAAGAAGTAGAATAATTAGAATAATAAGTAATATTAGAAGAATAAGATGAAACTGAAAATAAGAAGAATATGAAGAATAAAAAGAGTAAGAATACAAATATGAATATGAAGAATAAGAAGAACATGAAGAATAAGAAGAACATGAAGAATAAGAAGAACATGAAGAATAAAAAGTTTTGGTAAAATAAGATGAAATAAAGAATTAGAAAAATTAGAAGAATAAGAAAAATATGAAGTAAATGAAGAATAAGAAAAATAATAAAATAAAAATAATTAGAAGAATAAAAATAATAAGAAGAATATGAAGAATATAAAGAATAAGTAGAATAAGAATAATAAGATGAATAAATAAGAATTAGAAGAATAAGAAAAGTAATAAAAATAAAAAGATTGAAAAGTATAAAAAGATTAAGAAGAATAAAAAAAAAATAATAATAATAATAAGAAAATAAAAAGAATAAGAACAATAAGAAGAATAATAAGAATAAGAAGAATAATAAAAATAAGTAGATTATTAATTTTAAAAAGAAAATGAAGAATAAGTTGAATATTATTTATAAGAAGAAAAATAAAAAAATTATGAATTAGAAGAATAAGAATAATAAGATGAATAAAAAGAATAACTAGAATAACAAGAAAAATGAGAATAAGATTAATAAAAAGATTGAGAATAATTAGAAAAAAAAAATAGAAGAAGAAACCAATCTCTGAAAAACCATAGCTCTAAGAATCGGATAGAGAAATTGAAATTTTTAGAAATAGAAAGCTTCAATTTGTGCAATAAGAAGGCCATTTACTTTTTCTCGGCAATGCTTGATTAACTTGCCAAGCCATTTAATCACACTCTCATACGAAAAGCTTCACATGTAAAGCCTCACGAAAAGTAAATACAAAAGTTTATTGGAACTTTGAAGCTCAAAGGCAATTCAAAAATGGGGGATTACGATGCTAAACATACTATTCTGCAATGTCTCGAGGAATAAGATTATCAAAGGCTTTGGATGAGGTGACAATGTAAAATTAATGGATATCATATTAAAATTTTAAAATGGACGGCTGATTTTATCTCAAAGAAGGAGACCCTGATAGCCCCGATATGGTTTAATTTTTCAAACCTTCCTCTTCATCTATACAGTTAAGCATGCTCCCTTCTTCTTAGCAAAATGAATTGGTAAACCAATAATGAGAGATGAGGCCACTGCTTCAATGGCTAAACTAAATAATGCATTGTTTTGTGTGGAGTTTAATCTCCTCTTATTACCTCCATAGAAACTTTGGATTGGCTGTAATGATGAACATGAGTTCTCGAAACCCAATGTTCCAGAATTTTTCTCACAATATTGCTTAAAGTGTATAAAATGGGCCATGGAAAGGAGGAATGCCTAGCTGGATGAGCATAATGGAGAAAAATAATAAAAACTATGGCAGAGAGAAGGGAAAATTTGCATGGGTTAAAAAAGATAAGAATAATGAAATAAAATTGGTTGAATATTAGAACACATACACTAATAATGTGGAAATGAATGTGGCTAGTCGAGGGAAGGAAGGGAATACCCCTACCCTACTAGATATTATAAAATAATAGTAGAGAGGAGGAGAACATGGGCACAATACACAAAATTAATGATAGAGAGAGGAGAGGAATGGAGGAGAATCAAGAATGGGTAGTGGTAGAATATTTTAATAAAAATAATGATAAAATTAAAAAGTCCCTGCTAGTTACTTAAAACAAAAAAAATAGGATATAAAAGTATAGGCAAAAAAGAAAGAAATATTAATGATTTTAAGGCAGCTAGTGAAGGGACTTACTATTGCTGAAAATAGTACTTTAATGGAAAATATAAATCTAGAGGATTTGGCAAGCAGAAACAAGAGGGAATGAAGGGTTTTCTCAAGAAAGACACAAAGGGAGGAGGAACAAAGCTGGATGGATAATGATGACCTACTGGACGACCAAGAAGAGGAGCCTGACTCCAAGAGCTATACTTTTTCGAAGAAACAAGCACATTTGGAGGCAAGACAATTATCATCTCAAGGATGCCTTGCTATTGGAGACTGAAAGAAGGCGATTTCAAACTATATAGGAACTAATGGAGGAAATAAAGGTGATGAAAATGCACCTCGAGAGGATCCACAAAATAAATAACAAGGAATAAAAAATAATGGAAAATAGCAATACAAAGGTATCTAGAAATACAGCAAAATATTTGATAATGAAATATAAGTCAAAATGTGTAACTAGAGCACAAGAAAAGTTTGTAATTAATGGATAGTTGCTTATATTGGAATGTGAGAGGAGTAGCAAATACTCATACAAAAAATAGACTTAAAAAATTAATAAAAATTCATAAAATTAATATAGTTATAAGAGTGGAACCAATGACAAATTAAATTCAATTAGAAAAACATAATTGGTTTTGAAAATGCATTTGCAAACATTAATAGGAAGATTTATCTGGAGGAAACTTATAGATTTAGTGATATTAGAAGATAAAGAACAAATTATAAATTTTTTAAAAAGGAAGGGCATCGGAAGAAGTGATCTCAGTGGTCTACACCAAAATGCCAAGGAAGACAGGAAGGCCTTTTGGAAAGAAATGGAAGAGATACCAAAAAAAGATATACCATGGATAATCATAAAAGATTTTAATGTAATAAGAAGTTTGAATAAAAAACTAGAAGAAAAGCCTCAAATTTTGGGGCTATGTCAAAGTTTAAATGAAGCTATAACCAATGTGAGTCTGATTGAAGCAGACCCATTAGGAATAAAATATACGTGATGTAATAACTGGAAGAAAAGAAGCACAATATGGGCAAGATTAGACAGGGTGTTATACAATGAAAAATGGCTAAACATTATGGAATCCATGGTAGGGAGATATCTAAATAGAACCTGCTCTGATCACAATCCATTGCTTCTAACTTTTCAAAACAAGTTAAAATAAGAATACCATTTTAAATTTCAGAATATGTGGGGTTTGCACATGGATTTTGATAATGTAGTTATAAATGTATGGTTAGAATTGGTCTCTGGCAACCAAGTACAAGTTCTAGCTATTAAATTGAGAAGGCTAAATGCTTGTTTAAATACAAGGAATAAAAATTATTTTGGAAATATAAACAAAGAGATTATAGAAGCTGAACTAAAATAGAGGAATTAGAATTAGCATATGAGTAGGAGCAAAGAGAGCCACTTAGACCGGAACATAACAAGGAAAAAGTAGAATTAAACCTTAGATTACATATGGAAGAGGTTTTTGGAAGCTAAGTCCAAAAATTAAGTGGCTTAAGGAAGGGGACAGATATACAAATTCTTCCACATGGTATTAAAAATCAAGAATTAAAAACAAAAGATTCGGGGCATTAGAAACATAGAAGGGAAGTGGGTAGATAATGAAGATCAAATAAAGTAGAATTAAAAGAATATTTAAAATAATAGCTTGGTGAAAATATAGTTTGTAGATGCATCTCTTTAATGTAAGACTATGACATGTAAGGTTATGGTAGAAGAAAATTGTAAATTAATAGATTTCCTAGAATAAGAGGAATTAAAGGAAATAGTTTTTAGTATGAATAAAGATAGTACACCAGGGCCAGATGGATGGAACAATAGTTTCTTTCAAAGATGCTGGCATATAAGTAAAAAAGTGCTAATAGGAGAAAAAATATTTTGTTATTTTCGAGAGCAAAAATCACAAAAGCATAGGCTAGCTCTTTCATTGTTATGATACCCAAATGTGATAACCCATAAAAATGTGACAATTTCAGGCCAATCAGCTTATGCAACTCAGTTTATAAGATATTAGCTAAATAACTACAAAATAGAATATGTAAAATACTTCCAAATATAATAGCAGAGGAAGAAACATGTTTTTATAAAAATAGATTAATGATGAAAAATATAAGCTTAGACTTGGAAATGATGAGAGAAATTGGAACAAAGATAAAATGACATACTGTGGTAATAAAATTGGATTTTTCAAGAGGTTTTGATAGAGTAGAATGAGATATTCTATGTTACACTTTGAGAAAATTGAGTTTCTCAGAAACCTGGATAGATTTGATTTTCAGATGCATTTCTAGCATATGATTGAGAATTCTAGTAAATGGAAAAAAAGGAGAATTCAAACCGATAAGAGATCTAAGGCAATGAGACCCATTATCACCTTTGTTATTTAACATATATTTGGAATTGTTCATTTTAAATTTGAAGAAAGAATGGAAAAAAGAAAAATCCTAGCTTTTAAGCAACCAAAAAATACACCTTTAGTAGGTTGCATGACATATGTAGTTGATGTAATCATATTCATAAATGTGAACAAAAAATCAATGAGTAATCTAATGGATATACTTCAGACCTTTGAGGAGGAAACATGTCAAATATTGAATAAATTGAAATGCTAGTTTATTATAGCAAAAAAAACACCTGAAAAAGTTGCACAAAGAATAAAAAGAATTACAGGTTTACCAAAAAGAAAGGAGCTTTAATGTATTTGGGTTGCCCAATATATAAAGGTAGGCTAAAAGAAGAATATCTAAGTTTTAATAGGAAAATTGAGAATGAAAATAGTAGGATGGAAAGAAAACCTCCTATGTTGTGGAGGAAGGATTACACTCATATCACATGTACTAAATGGCATATTAACACATATATTAATGAATATCCAGCCATCGAAAAAGATTATAAAAAAGCTAGAGAAAATTAATGGCTTCTTTCCTCTAGGAGAAAATTAAAGGAAAACCAAAATTACACTTGAAAAAATGGGAAGACTTATGTCATCCAAAAGAAGAAGCATGATTAGGTTTAATTAGTTTGAAAGATATGACAAATGCATGAGCTTGTAAAAGCAAGTGGATGCTAAAATAAAATGATAGTTTTTAGGGAAGATTTCTAAAAGCTAAATATTAAGTATATAAAGGAATCTTTAAAGTTACTAGGAAGGCTTCTAAAGCCTGGAAATTAATGTTAAAGCATAAGGAATTAGTAGATAAGCACTCAATACTAAAAATGAGCGGGTGGAAATGGATGTTAAATGCACAATGTAATTTTACAATGAAATTGTAAAAAACAATAGTAAGAAATAAAGGTAAAACTCTACCTATGTATAATTTTGTTTAGGAAAGTGAGGCACCACAAAAAATACAGACCTTTATATGGAAAGTTCTCTGAAATGCTATTCTAGTATATGAGAAAATACAAGCCAAGGGTATAAAGTTAGCCTCAAAATGTGAATGCTGCTCTGCAATAGTAGAAAATATAGAGCATTTGTTTTCTAAAGGCAAAATTGCCACAGATAAGTGTCGAATCAATTAGAAACCCTCACAAATATTAAGCATAAGGAAGTCGACCTAAAAGCCAGACTTTTAAGCTAGAATAAGCATACCTCTAGTAATAAAATCCTTAGATGGACTATGAACAACCTAATACTTATAGTAATCTTGTGTATATGGAATGCTAGAAACAAATAGTAGATTTGATTCAATAAAGATGAAGGAAAAATATATTTTAGAAGATATTAAAAAATTGTTTATGAATCTATCCATTCCTAGACCAATAAAAGTCACAAATATGGAAGTAGAAGACAATATAGATAATGAATGGAAGCCTCATGTGAAGAAAATAAAGTGGCAAGCAATTTAAATGGATTATACCACCACAGAGAGGGCTAGCACTAGACACAAATAAAGTTTTAATATAGAAATGAAAGAGGTAGGAGGAGGAGTAATCAGGAACATGGAAGGAAGAATAGAAAAAGCCTTCACAATGAAAGGCAAGGCAGTTTCGGCTTTGCACGAAGAAATTAAAGCTTTATATAAAGCCTTACAAAAACTTCAAGGAAAGTAATTATAAGAATATACAAATTTAAGTGGATTCAAATTTACTAGTTGGTATAGCGACAGATAGGTTCTACATGTGCAGATACGAAGATCTTGAGAATAATAAAAACTTAATGAATGAGTTGGAGGCTTCCATAACACACATATATAAGGAGGCAAATGTGCTAGTAGATAAGCTAGCGAAAGAAGGGTTGAGAAAGGAGATACAAGTTTTTGATAGGGGAGACATACTAGAAAAGCTAAAAGGGCTAGAAATACTGGATAAAATGGAATATCCATATGACAGAACATGCATGAAAAGCTAAGATAAAACAAAAGTTGGAAAAATATACATTGGAAAAATGATATATACATTTGGATAATCTAAAGCAGGTGAAAAGCCTCTACTACAGAGATTCCAAGACCACAACTAAAGGGGGTTGGAGATTAGGCAAAGGACAAACACGACAAATATTATAATTGAAAATTTTGACTGAAAGGTAGGCAAAGAGATGGATATAGATACTAAGCTGCCGAACATAAGAAGCTGCAGACTAAATAGACAAATTTTTAAATATATAAATTTCTTGGGCTTTTGCATTGCTATGCTTGGTTTTTCTCTGTCTAGATTTCAGGCAAACAGCTGGATAGCAAGCAAGTTAGAAATAGACAGCATGAGGTTGGACTCAAACATCTAGACAAAAGATTGTTTGAAGTAGTAGCCTATATTTAGTGTCATGCAATGCTGTGCTTGGATTTTCTATCTGAAATGCAAGCATGGTGGAGAAAAAACATTGATAAATAGATAGGCAGGAAACAAAACTTAAAGAATACATAAATCATCCTAAATTTATATCAAAGAAGAAAGTTGGATAGCAACAAGAAGGTAAAACAGAATTGAGAATATGATAGACAACATGATTCATATAGGATGTTTGCCTTATGTAATTCCTTTGCATTGTTGTGCTTGATTTGTGGTATGAAATGCAGACATAGCTGGATAAAAGCATGAATAAACATTTTCTTGGGTTTTTGTATTGCTATGCTTGGTATCTTTCTGTCTAGATTTTAGGTAGAAAGCTAGATAGCAAGCAGGTTTGCATTGTTGTGCTTGTTTTTTTTTGTCTAATAAAATACGCATGCTGGAGACAAGCATTGATAAATAGAAAGGTAGAAAATAGTACTTAAAGAATACATAAACATACATGAAATTATACCAAAGTAGAAAGATGGATAGCTACAAGAAGCACAAAGAGGATTGAGAATATGAAAGATAGCATGATTTATATATTTGGTGTTTGTCTTATGTCATTTCCATTGCATTATTATGCTTGGTTTTCTGGTATATAATGAAGGCATAGCTAGATACAAGAATGGATAAATAGAAAGATAGAAAATAAGACCTAAAGATTACTTAAACCAATCTGGAATTATATCAAATTATTCTAGAAAATAGAAAGAAAAGCTAATAAAATCTCAGCAGCCAGGACAAAAGGATAAGAAGGATACGGGCTTGGCATAAAATGGGGTAGATTAATAACAAAAAAGCTTATACAAATAAGATAGAGGCTAGATAAAGACACCAACACAGTCAAACTCTTATCTAACTAAAACAAAACAGAAGCTAAAAAGAAGAGATGACGGAAAGGACAAGGCAAGCCATAAAAATAGTGAGCATGAATGGCTAAATAGATGGAAGAAGGAAATTAGAGATTTTGAAAGTATTTAAAAAACAAAAGAAAGTTTTTAAATTAAAGCATAGATGACATGTATCTAGGATTTGTTTATGTTTTGTTAAAGACCTTACTGTGTGAGGCATTTACTTATGTGTTGAAAATTTCAGTGTACCCATGATTTTCCTCCATGAAAAGTCAAGGTTTTTTAAATAATAAAATACCTTTTTATAACAAAACTAAAAAATGAAAAAAAGAAGAATAAAATGAATAAGAAGAATAAGAAGAATAGAAGAATAAAATGAATGTGAATAATAAGTAGATAAGAAGAATAAAAAGAATAAAAAGAATGTGAATAATAAGTAGAATAAGAAGAAAAAAAATATAAGAATAAAAAGAATAAGAAAAATTAGAAGAATAAGAAGGATAAGAATAATTAGAATAATTAGAATAATAAGAAGAATAAAAAGAATAAGAAAAATTAGAAGAATAAGAAGAATTAGAATAATAAGAAGAATAAAAAGAATAAGATGAATCATAATAATAAGAAGAATAAGAAGAATAAGAAGAATAAGTAGAATAAGAAGAATAAGAGAATAGAATAAGAAGAATAATAAGTATAAAAATTATAAGAAGAATAATTCTTCTTATTCTTCCTATTCTTCTAATTCTTATTATTCTTCATATTCTTCTTATTCATCTTATTCTTCTTATTTTTCTTATTATTCTAATTCTTTTTATTCTTCTTATTCTTTTTTTTATAAATCTTCTTATTCTTTTTATTCTTCTTATTCTTTTGATTCTTCTTTATCTTCTTATTCTTTTTTTTTTTTTTGAAAAGTTTTTTATTAATATAACCATCTCTTTTCGCAGAGGAATACCATTGATACAATCTCTAGACTATCCATTACCCCTTTACATCATTTCTTAATATATAACAAGCCATATTTAAACGAAACATCTACAATATTTTTTTGACCACCATTATTTTGTGATTGATGTATTATGACTCTTCTTATCCCTTCTTTTATGCTTCTTTCCATAGGCATAATTTTACGCATCTGACTTTTTATTTCTGTGCCCTATCCTTTATCTTTACAATATTCTGCCTCCTACCATTTGGTTTTAGTTCCTCTTTCTAGCTTGATTCCTCTATCTCCAGCCTATTGAGCTTTTATGTTGTTTATTCATTATAACACACCCTTTAATCTACTTTCATACATTCCTGCATCCATCACCACAACAACCAAACAGCATAGACAACCTAAAGTATTCCTATCTTCCTACTAATTCCCTAATTTCTTCTTCCCATTCCAGCTTGTACAACACATTTTCAAATTTTCAGCCCCATCTAACTTTTTTCCATATTTATTTCTTCCGGCCTTGCATTTTCTGCTCTAAGTGCTTTGAATCCCTTCCTGTGTTCATTTCTTTAAAACAAGAAAGACCAAAACAATCTTTCCCATACATGTCTCTAGCATTTCTACCCACTTCACCTTTAGTCCCCTTAACCCTTACATGTTGAACATCAACAACCCATAAAATAGTAATTCCAACTTGTATACTTGTTTTACCTTTGCCTCTGCCTCATTTCAATATCCAGCCCCCTCTCATTTTATTTTCCACTTTTATCCCCTTCAACCTTATATTTTTCAGTTCAGAAGTCCTAACTACCTTCCTACTTATTACATCCTGCCTGCAAAAAAGAAAACCCTAAATAATATCCATACAAGACAATACAATTTCACCCATTTCCCCTTATTTACCTTTACCCTTACATATTTTGTTTCAGACAATACAATAATACAAAAATATGCTTGTCAATCAACATTCCAGCTACATTTCTCTTTGATTTTGCTAGATTATCCAACAGGACCATGATGCTATATAACTGCAATCATATTTCATGGAACACCAAAGCAGAAATACCACCAACACAAGTATAAAACCATACTAAAAATGGAAACACCACATTTCCTTATGGCCCCTGCTGACAACAAAAATAGAACCTTACAGAACATAGAGGCATCAACAATAAATATTTTACCTTCTTTCATTTTCTTTTTTTTTGACAAACATCCCATAGGTCCAAGATCCTATCTACCTGCATATCTTCTTTTATGCTCCCATTGAAGACTTAAGAATCAGAAATACAAAAACTAAATTATCTTACCCATCACAAAACCAAAACCCCACTTTTCCATATGCCCCCTGTAAAAACCAGAGATGGCATATAAAAAGCAATGGTATATACAATAAGACATTTCACCTCTTTCTTCACATCCCTTATGACCAGGATGCTATATATATGTATCTTATTTGTACTGCCTAGTTTTAATTCCATTTCGCCCCTTTCTCTTATCTATTCTTACGTATGGACATCCCATCCTGTCTAGATACATTAGGCCTTTCGACTAGTAAAGAATCACTTCCACATTAAACTCTCTAATCCCCATCTTATATCCCTCTTTTGCTAATTTGTTTGCCACTGCATTTACTTCCCTATAGATATGTTCTATGCTACACTTTAATTTTTCCAAGAGCTTTCTTATACTTATAACTTTGTCCTCGTATTTCCACATCTTTAATTTACTAGTGGCTAGCCTCACCAATAATATAGAATCTACTTGAATCTTAATTTTGTTAACTTGGCATTTTTTCAAATTCGAAGCCCTTTTTTAATGCCAATATTTCTGCATGAAATGCTGACTTCACCTTTTTCCATATCATAAAGGCTTTAATGATTCTACCTTCTTCCATCTCAGAACTCCCTCTCTTCCTGCTATGCCCATCTCTTTTTTGAAAATACCATCTGTATTAAGCATTATTGTGCTAATAGGTAGTTTGTTCCATACTACTATTTTACAATTCTATGCTTTGACCTTTCTTGTCTTTATAACCCATGTTTACTCCATGTCAAAATATGTTTCCCATTTTTTGACTTTTACTAGATATACATCCTATAATAAAATAACATTGTTTCTTAATTTTTGCCAAGATATCTCTAGCCCTCATTATAACACCCTCAAACCTACTCATATTTCTTGCTTTCCATTAACTACTTTAACTACTTTAATAAACAATTAAATTTGAAACATTAGAAGAAGGGTGGAAAGTTTAAAATAGATAAAGATTAAACATATAAGATAAATACACATCTAAAGTATCATTAAGTTGTTGTATTATGCCCGTGTGGGTTGCTTTGGTTGGCCTGGATTTAGAACAGAAAATAATTTTCTATTCTGATAAAAAAGGAGAGGGCAGAAATTAGAAAGGCAAAACCATAAAACAGGATTCTTTACAAGATGTAATGGATGTATTTCCTGTTTATTACTGGTTGTATCGTTGGTTTGTTTGGTTTTTTAAAAGATCAGGAGATAACCAGAGGCAGAATGAGAAAGGCAGGGCTAAAAGTAGATTCAAAATAGTAGCAGTACAGGCTGCTGCTAGGATGGGATGGATTTATTACTTGTTATGGTTTATTTGTTATTGCTTGCTTGTTGGATTTTGTAAGGGAAGGAGACAAAATGGAGATGCAGCAGAGGCATATCAGAGTATATGGAACTGAAGCATGACACTAGGTGTATATTAGTACTTTGTTGTAAGGGAAAGAGGCAAATCAGAGGTAGAAGGAAAAAGAAAGGGCTAGAGGCAATAAATTCAAAATTGCAGTAGCGTAGGTTTTTTCTAGGATGTGATGGATGTACTACACAAAACAGCCATATAGAGGTAGAATATGATAACATACTACTGCTATGTGGCATCAGGATTATCTAAATGGCTTATAAAAGACAAGTAGGTAGACTATTCACACATCAAGGAAGAATCATATGGACCAAAATATAATAGGAAATAAACCCTCACTCTACAGGCACAAAAAGGAGAGGGTAGATATTACAAAGGTAGATCTATGAAGCAGGATTTATAGATGTATTGTCTGCTTGTTACTGCTTTTACTATTTTTTTAGATTTTTGAAATGGCAGAAGATAACCAAAGGTAGAAGAAGAGAGGCATGACTAGATGTAGCAAACTCAAAATAGTTGTAGTGTAGGGCGTTGCTATTTTATGTTTAGCATGATGCTTGTTTAAAGAAGGCGATTACAGGGGAAAAAAAGGATTGAAGAAGAATGCAGACTCTTTGTAGGATGTGATGGATGTATTTCTTGTATGGCTATTTGTTATTGCATGCTTGTTTGCAAGAGGAGAAGATCAAAGGATGATATGGAGACGAATCAGAGTGGCAGAAGGGGACCTAGAGGCATAAACAACAAAAAGATGGAATTTTATGCAGGAGCTAAAAGGAGAAAATAGTAGAATAGAGGAATACTTTTTGCTGAAGACTTCTTCTAAATACAATAGTAAATGAGGGACAAAGGTGGCAGTAGGATAATCCAAATAGGTGGAGTGGTTTTGAAAAGGAAAGCAGATAGATAATTCAGCCTGTAAGGAAGATATACGGACCAAAATAGAAGTTGAAGCTTGGAAAATTTTAAAGGAATAGAGCAATACTCCAAGTAAACAGGACGAGCAAGACTTATCTTATTGTATATGGCAAAAGGCCAAATGCTTTATTTTATTTTAGTGCACAGGAGGGTGCAAAAGGGTAAAGGGTAGTATCTTAGATTGTACAAATGGTATTGATTCTCCACCAAAAGAGAGGGATATAATAATAAAAAAATATTTAAAAAAGTAGAAAAAGTAGAATACGAGGAATAATAAAAATAAGAAAAATAAGAAAAATAAGAAAAATAAGAAAATTATTAGGATAAGAAGAATAAAAAATATAAGAAGAATAGATAAATAAAACAAGAATAAGAAGGATACGAAGAATAATATTAGAATAAAAAGATTAAGTAATATAAGATGAAAAAGAAAAATACTAAGAATATGAAGAATTAGAAGAATAAGAATAATAAGAAATATAGAATAAGAAGAATAAGAAAAAAAAAGGAAAAATAAGAAGAATAAAAAGAATAAGAAGAGTAAGAATAAGAAGAATAAGAAGAATAAGAAGAGTTTGAAGAATAAGAAAAATAAGAAGAATAAGAAGAATAAGAAGAATAAAAAGAATAAGCAGAATAAGAAGAATAAGAAGAATAAGAAGAATAAGAAGAATAAGAAGAATAAGAAGAATAAGAATAATAAGTAGAATAAGAAGAATAAGAAGAATAAGAAGAATAAGAATAATAAGTAGAATAAGAAGAATAAAAAGAATAAGAAGAATAAGAAGTATAAGAAGAATAAGAAGAATAAGATGAATAAGAAGAATAAGAATATTAAGAAAAAAAAAGAAGAATAAGAAGAATAAGAAGAATAAGTAGAATAAGAAAAATAAAATGAATAAGAATAATGAGAATAATAAAAAAAATAAGATGTATAAGAAGAATAAGAAATATATGAGGAATATAAAGAATAAGAAGAATAAAAGAATAAGAATAAGAAGAATAAGAAGAATAAGAAGAATAATAAGAATAAGATAAATAATAACAATAAAAAGAATAATAAGAATATGAAGATGAAGAAAAAAAATGAATAATAAGAAAAAAAAAGATTAAATAGAATAAGAAAATTAAATAGAATAAGAACAATAATAAGAAAAAAAATAAGAATACAAAGAATAAAAAGAATAAATAGAATAAGAAGAATAAAAAGAATAAGAAGTATGAGAAGAATAGAAAGAATAAGAAGAAAAAGTAGATTAATAACATAAAAAAGAATATGAAGAATAAGAAGAATAACATGAATATTAAGGATAGAAAAAATATTAATAATAAATAGAATAGGAAGTATAAGAAAAATACGAAGAATAAAAAGAATAATAAGAATAAGAAGAATAAGAAGAATATGAAGAATAAGTAGAATAATTAGAATATTAAAAATAAGAAGAATATGAAGTATAATAAGAATAATAAGAATAAAAAGAATAAGAAAAATAAGAAGAATACAAAGAATAAAAGTATATAAGAATAAGAAGAATATAAGAATAAGAAGAATAAGAAGAATAAGAAGAATATGAAGATTAAGAAGAATAAGAAAAATAAAAATAATAATACGAATAAAAAGAATATGAAGATTAAGATGAAATAGAAAATATGAATAATTAGTAGAATAAGAAGAATAAGAAGTATATGAAGAATAATTAAAATAAGAAGAAATATAAGAATAAGAAGAATAAGAAGAATTAAAAGAATAAGAAGAATAACTAGAATAAGAAGAATAATAAGAATAATAAGAATAATAAGAATAATAAGAATAATAAGAATAATAAGAATAAGAGAATAAGAAGAATAACAAGAATAAGAAGAATAAAAATAATAAATAAAATATGAAAAATAAAAAGAACAAGAAGAATATAGAAAAAAAGCTAGAATAAGAAGAACAATAATCATAATAAATAGAATAAGTAGTATAAGAAGAATAAAAAGAATATGAAGAAATTGATGAAAAAGATGAATAATAAGAACAAGTAGAATAAGAAGAATAAGAAAAATAAAAATAATAAGAAAAGTAAGAAGAACAAAAGGATTAAGAAAAATATGATGAATAAAAAGAATAAAAAGAGTAAAAAGAATAAGAAGAATTAGCAGAATAAAAAAACATGAAGAATAAGAAGAATACGAAGAATTAAAAAAATAAGAAAAATAAGTAGAATAAGAAGAATCAGAAAATTAAAAATAATAAGAAGAATAAGAATAATAAACAAATATGAATAATAAGTAGAATATGAAGAATAAGAGAATAAATAAAATTAGAAAAATAAGAAGAATAAGAAAAATAAGAAGAATAAGAAGAATCAGAAGAATTAGAAGAATTAGAAGAATATGAAGAATATGAAGAATAATAAGAATAATAAGAATAAGAAGAATAATAAGAATAAGAAGAATAATAAGAATAAGAAGAATAATAAGAATAAGAAGAATAAGAAGAATAAGAATAATAAGTAGAATAAGAAGAATAAGAAGAATAAGAAGAATAAGAATAATAAGTAGAATAAGAAGAATAAAAAGAATAAGAAGAATAAGAAGTATAAGAAGAATAAGAAGAATAAGATGAATAAGAAGAATAAGAATATTAAGAAAAAAAAAGAAGAATAAGAAGAATAAGAAGAATAAGTAGAATAAGAAAAATAAAATGAATAAGAATAATGAGAATAATAAAAAAAATAAGATGTATAAGAAGAATAAGAAATATATGAGGAATATAAAGAATAAGAAGAATAAAAAGAATAAGAATAAGAAGAATAAGAAGAATAAGAAGAATAATAAGAATAAGATAAATAATAACAATAAAAAGAATAATAAGAATATGAAGATGAAGAAAAAAAATGAATAATAAGAAAAAAAAGATTAAATAGAATAAGAAAATTAAATAGAATAAGAACAATAATAAGAAAAAAAATAAGAATACAAAGAATAAAAAGAATAAATAGAATAAGAAGAATAAAAAGAATAAGAAGTATGAGAAGAATAGAAAGAATAAGAAGAAAAAGTAGATTAATAACATAAAAAAGAATATGAAGAATAAGAAGAATAACATGAATATTAAGGATAGAAAAAATATTAATAATAAATAGAATAGGAAGTATAAGAAAAATACGAAGAATAAAAAGAATAATAAGAATAAGAAGAATAAGAAGAATATGAAGAATAAGTAGAATAATTAGAATATTAAAAATAAGAAGAATATGAAGTATAATAAGAATAATAAGAATAAAAAGAATAAGAAAAATAAGAAGAATACAAAGAATAAAAGTATATAAGAATAAGAAGAATATAAGAATAAGAAGAATAAGAAGAATAAGAAGAATAAGAAGAATATGAAGATTAAGAAGAATAAGAAAAATAAAAATAATAATACGAATAAAAAGAATATGAAGATTAAGATGAAATAGAAAAATATGAATAATTAGTAGAATAAGAAGAATAAGAAGTATATGAAGAATAATTAAAATAAGAAGAAATATAAGAATAAGAAGAATAAGAAGAATTAAAAGAATAAGAAGAATAACTAGAATAAGAAGAATAATAAGAATAATAAGAATAATAAGAATAATAAGAATAATAAGAATAAGAGAATAAGAAGAATAACAAGAATAAGAAGAATAAAAATAATAAATAAAATATGAAAAATAAAAAGAACAAGAAGAATATAGAAAAAAAGCTAGAATAAGAAGAACAATAATCATAATAAATAGAATAAGTAGTATAAGAAGAATAAAAAGAATATGAAGAAATTGATGAAAAAGATGAATAATAAGAACAAGTAGAATAAGAAGAATAAGAAAAATAAAAATAATAAGAAAAGTAAGAAGAACAAAAGGATTAAGAAAAATATGATGAATAAAAAGAATAAAAAGAGTAAAAAGAATAAGAAGAATTAGAAGAATAAAAAAACATGAAGAATAAGAAGAATACGAAGAATTAAAAAAATAAGAAAAATAAGTAGAATAAGAAGAATCAGAAAATTAAAAATAATAAGAAGAATAAGAATAATAAACAAATATGAATAATAAGTAGAATATGAAGAATAAGAGAATAAATAAAATTAGAAAAATAAGAAGAATAAGAAAAATAAGAAGAATTAGAAGAATCAGAAGAATTAGAAGAATTAGAAGAATATGAAGAATATGAAGAATAATAAGAATAATAAGAATAAGAAGAATAATAAGAATAAGAAGAATAATAAGAATAAGAAGAATAATAAGAATAAGAAGAATAATAAGAATAAGAAGAATAAGAAAAATAAAAGAATAAGAAGAAAAAGAGAATAAAAATAATAAGATGAAAAAGAATATAAAATAATAAGAAGAATAAGAAGAATAAAAAGAATAATAAGATTAAAAATAATAAGAAGAATAAGAATAATAAAAAGAATAAGAAGGATATGAGAATAAAAAGAATTAGAAGAATAAGAAAAATAAGAAGAATTATAATAATAACAATAATAATTTGAATTAGATAATAAGAATAATTTGAAGAATAATAACAATAAGAAGAATTATAAAATTAGAATAAGAAGAAGAAATAGAAGAAACAAAAGATAAGAAGAATAAGAAAAATAAGTAGAATAAGTTTAAGAAGAATAAAAAGAATAAGAAGAATAAAAAGATTAATAAGAAAAAGAAGAATAAGAAGAATAAGAAGAATAATAAGAATAAGAAGAATAATAAGAATAAAAAAAATAAAATGTATAAGAAGAATAAGAAATATATAAGGAATAAAAAGAATAAGAGGAATGAAAAGAATAAGAAGAATAAAAATAATAATAAGAATAATAAGAATAAGAAGATTAAATAGAATAAGAAAATTAAATATAATAAGAAGAATAAGGAAAAAAAAGAAGAATAAAAAGAATAAATTGAATAAGAGTAATAAAAAGAATAAGAAGTATAAGAAGAATAGAAAGAATATGAAGAAAAAGAAGATTACGAAGATTACGAAGAAAAAGAATAATAATAAAACAACCTTTAAAAAAAAGAAGATTACGAAGATTAAAAAGAATATTAAGAATAATAAGAATAGCATGAATATTAAGGATAGAAAGAATATAAATAATAAATAGAATAAGAAGAATAAAAATAAGAAGAAGAATAATAAGAATAAGATGAATAAAAAGAATATGAAGAATAAATAGAATAATTAGAATATTAAAAATAAGAAGAATATGAAGCATAATAAGAATAAGAAGAATAAAAAAATATGAAGAATAAGAAGAATAAGAAGAAAAAAGTAGAATAAAAACAATAAACAGAATAAAAAGAATAAGAAGAATAAGAAGAATAAAAAAATAAAAATAATAATACGAATCAAAAGAATAAGAATATTAAGATGAAATGGAAAAACATGAATAATTAGTAGAATAAGAAGAATAAGAAATATATGAAGAATAATTAAAATAAGAAGAAATATAAGAATAAGAAGAATTAGAAGATGAGTGTAGCAGGTGTTGGAGGAGTAATAAGAAATGAGGATGGTAAAGTAATCAAGGTATTTACAATGATGGGAATAGCTTCTTCAGTTCTTCACTCGAAATAATGGCCTCATATAAAGGTCTACAAATCTATAAAGAAAATGGATTATGAAAAATTCAAATCCAGGTGGATTCAAGTCTATTGGCAGACATAATGCATGGTAAAATAGAGATATGGAGGTTCAAGAAGGATATCTATAACATTAGAAAATTAGTAATTGAACTTAAAGAGGAAAAAATTCATTTATTTAGGTAGGCTAATGCATTTGTAGATAAATTAGCAGACGAAGGTTTTAGAAAAGGCAATCAGGAATTTGTTGAGAATAATATTCCTGACAAGTATAAAGGTTTAATAAGATTAGATAAAAATGAGTTTCCATACATTATAGTTCAAAAACATAAAGATTAAAAATAAAATAATTGTGAGGAAGTTAGTACAAGTGATCAAAAATTGTTTTATGCTTAAAAAGTTCACTAATCTTTCTTTTGTAGCTTATAGATTCAAGTACAGGTGGAGGCTGGGGAAAATTGCATTTCTTTCAGTCCTGAGGGGAGAAATACATAAAATGGCCAGTTGGCTTATTAAGAAAGATATAGGGGATTAAATTTGGGGAATACAATGGGACTAAAGATGGGATGGGCTTGTTAATAGTGGGTATGGGACAAAGAGATAATGAGTAGTTATAAGGCAGATTAACAATAAATACGTTGGTGAAAGGTTAATCATCTGCAGGTGGAGTAACATCTGAGGATCACTGCACAAAACATGGAAAAGAGGTGGAAAGCCTAAAAGAGAAAAAGGTAGCAATCTATTTTGCTTATGTATTATGCTGATTATATAGATTCTGTAAAATTATGTAATGAATGTAGTGAGTGTCAGTAAGTTGAGTCTGTAAATCTGATGTATAAACTAGTATTTAAGTATGGGCTCCAAAACTCAAGCCTAAGTAGGATAGTCCAAGAGTTTGTAAGTGTGTGTAAGAGTCGGTGAAGGCTGTAATATGCATAAAGATATGGATGGCATGTAGAAACATGGAGGCATAAATATATACTCGGCATAAAAGAGTGAAAGGTATTTTGTATTTGTTGTTTTGGGATTATTTTTGTAGGAATATGGAGCAAGAAAACAATTGAAAATCTAGACGGTTGTAGAATGCTATTTTCATGTATTAAGTTAGTTGAATAGAGTTTATAAAATTTTGTAGTAAATGTCAAGCGGGTGGCGAGAAATTGTAACTATGTTGTGAAAATATGTAAGATAGCAAGGGCTGCAAAGGTTAAGCATTTGCAGGATAGTTTAAGAGTGTGTAAGTGTTTGTATGGGAAGCATGTTATGATAGGTAGGCAGGAGCAAGGAGGTAGACCGGCACAAGTGAGTGTAATGTATATTGTATTTTCTATTTGGGTGTCTTGTCTAATTTTGTAGGATTAGGGAGCAAAAATACACATGACAGATGGTTACAACATGCAGGAAGTGGTCTGCACGTAGTGTTTGGGTCAAGAGCTAGGAATAGATTAAGAAAATGGTTAGCATGGTTGTAAGAGTATAAATAATAGTGGGTGGTGGTAGGTTGAGTCTTGGCATAGAGTACTGGACTGGTCAAGACAAATAGCTACTTGTTTGTAGGAATAGGTCAAGTGTTTTTGGAGGTGGTAGGTTGAGTTTTGGTAAGTAGTAGTGGCCGAGTTTGAGGTTAAGTGTCACATGCTGCGGGGGTGGTCTGCAAGTAAGTATCATAAGGGGTCTAGAGGGTGGTGATCGATAGGAACTTACAATGTAGAAAGAGCATGGAAAAAAAACAAGATATAGAGAAGTCTAAAGAAGCAGAAGAGGATGGGAAGAAAGACAGAAAAGATAGCAAATCAAGCTTGATCCAAGCGAACAAATTTTCCAAAGTGGCAAACAAAACTCAATAAAAGTCATAACAAAGTAGAGGCTATCATAAAAGATTAATTGTAAATTTATTAGATTTGGATTAATGAATTTTTTTATATTGCAAGATAGGGTGTAAAATGGAAAAGAGTAGATCTTGTTGGTAAAATAGGTATTCCTCCGGCAAAAGACATGGTATAATAATAAAACAAAATTTTCAAAAAGAAGAAGAATAAGAAAAATAACTAGAATAAGAAGAATAAAAAGATTAATAAGAATAATTAGAATAAGAGAATAAGAAGAATAAGAAGAATAAGAAGAATAAGAACAATAATAAGAATAAGTAGAATAAGCAGAATAAGATGGAATAGATGAATAAGATGAATAAGATGTATAAGATTATAAAAATGAATAAGATTAGTAAGATGAATAAGATGAATAAGATGAATAAGATGAATAAGATGAATAATATGGATAAGAAGAATAAGAATAATATTAAGAATAAGAAGAATTAGAAGAATAAGAAGAATGAGAAGAATAAAAAGAATATGAAGAATGAGAAGAATAAAAAGAATATGAAGAATAAGAACAATAAATAGTAAAAAAATAAGAAGAATAAAAAGAATAATAATAATAATAATAATAAGAACAAGTAGAATAATAAAAAATAAGAAGATTAAAAAGAATAATAAGAATAACAAGAATAAAAAAATAAGAATAAAAGTAGAATATGAATAATAAGTAACATAAGAAGAACTTGGATAATAACTAAAATAAGAAGTATAAAAAGAATAAGATGAATAAGAAAAATAAAAAAAATATGAAGAATAATAGTTATAAGAAGAATAAAAAGAATAAAAAGAATAAAAAGAATAAAAAGAATATGAATAACAAGTAGATAAATAAGATTAAGAAGAATATGAATAATAAGAAGAATTAGAAAAATAAAAAGAAGTAGAATAAGAAAAATAAAATCATAATAACAAAATTAAGAATAAGAAAAATAAGAAGAATAAGAAGTGTAAGAAGAATAAGAAGAGTATGAAGAATAAGAAGAGTATGAAGAATAATAAGAATAAGAAAAATAAGAAGAATAAGAAGTATACAAAGAAAAGAAGAATAAGAAGAGTAATAAGAATAAGAATAATGTTAAGAATAATAAGAATAAGAATAATGTTAAGAATAATAAGAATAAGAAGAATAAGAACAATAAGTAGAATAACAAAAATAAGAAAAATAAAAAGAATAAGAAAAATTAAAATAATAAGAAGAACAAGTAGAATAATAAAAAATAATAAGATTAAAAAGTATAATAAGAATAACAAGAATAAAAAAAATAAGAATAATAAGTAGAATATGAATAATAAGTAAAATAAGAAGAATTAGGATAATAACTAAAATAAGAAGAATAAAAATAATAAGATGAATAAGAAAAATATAAAAAAATATGAAAAATATTAGTTATAAGAAGAATAAAAAGAATAAGATGAATAAAAAAATATAAAAAAATATGAAAAATATTAGTTATAAGAAGAATAAAAAGAATAAGAAAAATAAAAAGAATATGAATAATAAGTAGATAAATAAGATTAAGAAGAATATGAATAATAAGAAGAAATAAAAGAATAAGAAGAATAAAAAAGAGTAGAATAAGAAGAATAAAATCATAATAACAAAAATAAGAATAAGAAAATAAGAAGAAAAAGAAGAAAAAGAAGAATATGAACAATAATAAGAATATGAAAAATAAGATGAATAAGAAGAATGAAAAGAAAAGAAGAATAAGAAGAATATGAATAATAAGAAGAATAAGAAGAATGATAAGAAAAGAAGAATAAGAAGAATAATAAGAGTAAGTAGAATAAGAAGAGTAAAAATAATAATAAGAATATGATGAATAAGAAGAATAATAAAATAAGAATAATAAGAGGGATTAAAAGAATAAGAAGAATAAGAATAATAAGAATAATAATAATAATAATAATAATAAGAAAAGAAGAAAAAGAAGAATAAGAAGAGTAATAACAATAAGAAGAGTAATTAAAATTAGTCGAATAAAAAAATAAAAAAAAATAAGAAAAATAAAAAGAATAGAAAGAATAAGAAAAATACAAAGAATACAAGGAATATAAAAAATATGAAGAATAACAAAAATTTGAAGATTAATAACAATAAGACGGATACAAAGATAACAAAGAATTAGAAGAACAAGAGAATAATAAAAAAAATAATAATAATAATAATTAAAAGATTAAGAAGAATAAATAAAATATGAATAATTTGTTGAATAAGAAGAATAATTATTATAAAAAGAATATATATAATCAATAAATAAAAATAAAAAGTACATAACAATACTAACTATAAAAAGATGAATAAGCAGAATAAGAAGAATAAAAGAATAAGAAGAATAACTTAAATAAGAAAAATTATAAGAATAAGAAGAATTAGAAGAATTATAAGAATAAGAAAAATAAGAATAATTAAAAGAAATAAAAAGAATAAGAATAATAAGAAGAATAAGAAAAAAAATAATAAATAGAATAAGAAGAATAAGAAGAATAAAAAGAATAAGAAGAATACATAAATATAATAAGAATACCAAGAAAAAGAAGAATAAGATGAATAATAAATATTATAAAAGAATAAGTAGGATAAGATGAATAAGAAGAATAAAAAAAATATGAAAATTAGAAGAATAATAAGAAAAAGTATAATAAGAAGAATTAGAAAAATACGAAGAATAAAAAGAATAAGAAGAATAAAAAAAATCATTTTCTCTCAATTCTAGAGAGATAAAGTGGCAAGTCTAAAGAGAGAAATCTTTATTGTTGAGGTTTGAAGTTTGATTTGAAGCAAAAATGGAGAATATGTTTTTAAAAAAATTATTTGCTTTTATTCTTAAAGAGCCCTTGGCCTTATGTGCAGAAAATGCTTGTAAGGATGGAACTCTCATGGTTATCTTCACGAACGAGGCATTCTTGATGTTTGAAGAACCATTCAAACTCACTCTAATTAGGAAGTTTTTGCATGGTAGGCCGATGTTTGAAATTATACAAGCATTTGTAGCCTTGCTGAAGCTTTAGGTAGTGTTGAAGCTGGCTTTCTTTGACATGAAACATGTGTTCTTATAGTTTAAAGAGGAATAATATTTTTGTAGTTTCTGGTTAAGGAGGCATGGCTTTTTGCACGCATTCCAATGCAAGTTTTCAAGTGGTCACTGAAGTTTAATCCATCGAAGTAGCCTCCTCAAGCCCTGGTATGGGTTTGCTTACCGAGATTACCTCTACACCTAATTAATAAACACTCTGTCTTCCTCAATACTAAATGTTTGGAAATCTCATGGATGCTTGATGAAGTCATGGCCTATATTGCTAGGCCGAGTGTAGCAAGGGTGTGTGTGGAGGTGAATATGCTTGTTCCTTTACCACAAAGAGTGTGGGTAGGCACAGATACTAAAAATGGGTTTTGGCTGCCGTTAATTGCTGAGAATCTTTTTAGCTCCTGCTTGAAATGTTATAAAATGATTCATTAGGTAGATGAATGCATTTAAGGGAGGGATAAAGTTAATATGGAAGATAGAAAGGGAAGGGATAGAGAATGGGTTAAAAAAGGTCAGGAAGATGGGAGGCTAGTAAGCTAAAATGAGGGAGAAGGAGAGATAAACATGCAGAAGGAAAGGGAAGATGAGAGGGGGGGGGCAGAAGAAGGGAATGATCTAGAATGGGGAGAGATTTCTGTAAAAAGGAGAGAGGGAAGGTGAGAGAGGGGAGCTCGATTAGATTATGGAAAAAAAGAAGTAGAACTAGAGCAGAAAAAGGGCAAATTTTGTAGAGACAGGAATAGAAATTGTGAAATTGGGAATGAAGACAAAGGAGATAGATGCAGTGGGAGAGGATGGAACAGAAAAAAATAAGGAAAATTATGGAGTTAGACGAGAAGGGGAGGGTAAGGAAGGGATAGGAAAAGATAGGAAGGAGGATGGTTTAATTATTGAATTAGAAGGAGGGGAGAAAGGGGTTTCGGGAAAGATAAGTTTAGATAAAGGGCAGGGAAAGATATGAGAAGAGTGGGAAGAGATACACAAAAAATGAGGAGTATTAGATAGGGGGAGGAGAAGGAGAAAAATGAGGGATCTTGAAAGGGAAATGGAAGAATATAATTGGGTAGAGGATGACCTTTTAATGGAGGTGGAATCAGACTCAAATAGCTAGTCAATCATTAATAGAAATAAGGAAAGAATTGAAGAAGCACATAGATGATTATAACAGAACACAAGATGATGTTGGACTATATAAGAACATGCTGGCCATCGGAGAACTGGATAGCAAGGATAAAGCAATGGAAGCCATCAAGATTATGGGATTGGGCCTGGTAAAGGTATAACATAATTTGACTAGGAAAGCTGACCATTCTCAACTTAGTACAATTAAATTAACAAAATACAGGAATGAATATCTAAACAAAAAATATGAGACAAAGTGTGCCATGAGATCACAAGCTATCTACTTAAGAAAATGAATAGTAGTTTATTTTGGAACATAAGTGGAGTAGTGAACGCTCCATCGATAAATAGGGTTAAAAAACTTATGAAATTGCATAGGATTAAAATTATTTTTCTAGCTGAACCGATGGTAAACAATAATCAACTAGATAAATATAGAAGTAAGTTTGGCATGGATAAAGCTTATTCTAATCATAATGGGATGCTATGGATTATCACTACAAGAAAATCCCAAATAGTTAGGTAAAATTCTCTAGCTAAATGAGATTTTCCTTTGCTAAAGTGGATATAACGATAGATTAACAATGGAATCTTTCCCAATCTAAGTTGTCTGTCGCAAAAATTAATGAGTAAATATATTCCCTAGCAAAATTAGCAAGGGAAATTCCATAGCAAAATTAGCGAGGAAAAAATATCTAGCTATTTTCATTCCAAAATTATTTTCACATTTTTAATTTTTAGATAAAATTTAATTACATTTTAAAAATTTTTATATATTAAATTTAATAAAAACATAAACTATAAAACATTATTTATAATTAACAAAAAATAAAATCAGTTATTAAAATATTTTGATACAATATGTTGCATAGTTAATACAAAAACATAACAAAACTTGATTACATGTTGTCTTTCATCAATGTTTCTAATGATAGTGCATAAAGTATAATGTGTCCATGAAATTGACGTTGCTTTCTCTCCCCCAGCTCCTCAAGACCTACATACTACTCTAGCACCCGAGCATGTCCCTCCATGGCCATTTGCATTGCTTCATTTAGTTCTAGTCTATATTTCCTCTCCACTTCCAACTCTTTCTTCCTTTTATCTACCAATGCCCTTTGTGTAACTAGCTTCTCTTCCAACATCAATTTTTATAATCTTGCAATCAGTTGCATGTATGTATACTTGTGCATGTATGTATGTTCCTATGTGTGTGTGTAAACATAGACATGTGTACTTTCATGCAAATACATATACTAATAAAGACAACAACAAAAAATAATCTATGGTTTTAAAAACACACATATAGGTCTCTCAGGCATGGTCAGCATCTTATAGTTCTTTGTCCTCTAGTATTCTACATAGATAGAGAACATTGTTACACCTGAACAAGTAGCATAACATAGAACACAACACAATGCTGCTGATAAATAGATAGACTAGCGCATGCAACACTAACTGCTATTTGCTAAAAATTTTACCCAACGAGATAATCATGAGCATATTTTTAAATTCCCGAATCAAGATTTCTAGTGAACTACCCATCAACATATTGTTCTATATTTCCCAGCCTCATGCATCAATCCATGGTTAATTATATGAAAGTTAGAAAGGAGTTTTGTATGGAAATAATACATTTTAAATAAAAAATCCAAAATATGATGTTTGTTTGAAAAATATTACCAAACTAGTGCGTCTAGAAATTGGGTGGTAATGACTATCATTGTGTATGATGGTCATTTCCATTCTATTGAATTTTAAAAATCAAAGCCTTCATTAATGTCTGCCTCACTTGATGATGCCGATTTCAGGCTTGAATTTGGGTTTGACACGAGATCAGGTTTGGATTTGTTTCTACTTCAATATTGCATCTTGGCCATACTAATTTTCAAGTTAGAGGCCAAGTTAAGTTGGTGGTTTGATCAAGAGATAATGTAGAAATAGAAGACAAAGAAGATGCATTTAATTTGATGGTTTTTTCTGGATTGAAATGGAGAAGCCACTTGTGGCAAGCATCTCTTGATTTGTTGAATTTTACAGGATCACTCTAAATCATTATTAAAGAAAAAAACAAATCATTTAAGAAAAATAATATGCACCTTATCATCTCCCCTCTTTTCTTCTTTATACAGCTGGAGAAATTACAGTAAACTCGAGCAAGCAGAACCTGCAAAAATGAACTCATGATTTAGAACTTGAGTTTCTTTGTCGAGGTTAATGGAGCAATTGGGGTTGCATGTTACACTTTTTGTAAGTAATCAAGCTTCAATTTTTTTCGAGCTATAGCCACTCTCACATGTAGATGTTTTACTCCTGCACCCATTTTTCTTCTTTTTTAAAACTAAGTCAAATGCACGACTAGTGATATATGAAGTGTTTATACACACATATATATAATAGTTGATACGACGATACATATGAATAAGTGCATCAATGTATGTGTTTGTGTGTATCTTTGTGGGTGTGTATTTATTTCTTTGATGGGTAGCATAAGTGATTAATATATCGCACTAGAGAAATCTGAGAGAAAAAGTAAAAAAAAAAAGATTTGTTTTACCCGTTGAGATTTAGGCTAAGATTCAAGCTTCTAACTAGAATAGTGACTTGCTAAAGTTCTCAAATAGTCTCTAAAGAGGGAAAGCCTTCTTTACACTTGATGTAAATTTGGAATGTGGCAATTCCAAAGAGCCATACTCTTTCAGCCTCGCCACCTATTTCACAGATCATACTTTGCATCTCTGTGATAATGTACTTTATAATGTTGTTACATGCTTGCCAACCATAATTTGGCCAGATATCAGAGACCCATTTAAGATCACCCACATATAAAACAACTCCTCCACTTGAATAACCATTTACGATGCACTTTAGCTCCATAAATTTTTTGTCAACGTCTACTTTTGAATGATTCATTAAAGAGAACAGAGGGAATGTTACTAATATACCTATTTCCAGTTTCTCTCTCACTCCTCTTGCTATACTCTCTATGCTTGCCACACACTCTTTTGTAATCACGATGTTTCTTTTCTTCCTCTACATCACCTATAAAACCTTCATCACATCTTCGTTCTTTTTCAGTGTTTCTAATGGCGAGCTTAATGTTCTTCCCCAATTGTTCAAATTGACTGAAAGAAAGAAATGGAGAAGGAGAAGACTTGGTTGCGATGAGAGATTTTATGGCTTCTTTTAGGTAAGAATTCCTGAGTCCTAGAGTGATATTTGTAGTGGTAGCCATGGCGGTGGGATGTGCTTCTGGAATAAATATCCATGGATATGGCTTGTTCAACCTTGTTTTTATCTAGGTTAGATGCCAGACACTCTCCCATTATTCCCAATGCCTGCATTTTAAAATTTTTAAAATTTAATAGCCGGCATTCACAATGTCGGCCTTTGATTTTTAAAATTAAATAGTATGGCAATGACCATCGTTCAAAATGATGCAAATTACCATGCTGTTTCCAGAAGCATTAGTTTGGTAATATTTTTCAAACTAGCATTATATTTTGGATTTTTTATTTAAAACTTATTAGAAAGTGCCAAACAAAAGAAAAATAGAAGTTAAAATGACAGTAGGGTGCGTGGTATTAAATTTTTGCACACCTATAGTTTCATATAGGAATCCACCGAAGCAAGGAAACCTGAATGAAATCAAAGAAAAAAAATGAGAAAAAAATACAATGCATAGGAAAAGAACAAAAAGTAGCCCACCTTTGTATTCCATTCCCCACTTGAGTTTTATAATGAATGTCTTCATAATCAAATTGTTAAAAAAAGGCTTGGGATTAACGGGGTTGGTCTGTAACATTTAGCAATAAAAAAACTAATGAACGGTGCAATCATGCATCTAGGCATCAGATATTTCTCTGCATTTACATAAAAATGCATAGGGATATATATATATATATGCAATATACATGCACAAATCATGAATATAGTATAGCTATATGTGTCCAAACACACACACGCACACACACATGCACACACTATTTTCTTATCTTCTCATATTTTTTTATCTTGTCCATTCATTGCACCTTTCTAGTTCAACTAAACCATTGATGCATAGAAATGGTCATTACCAAAAATCAAAAGTTTTTTTTTCTAATCTACATATCCCACGTGATCTAAAATTTATTATTATGTTTTTTGCTTGATAAAACTATAAGAAAACTTTTTTTATGCAAAATAAATGACCATTTGAAAGAATATTTGATGGTTGTGAGCATGAATAGTTAATCTTACTTTGAAGCATGAGATACTAAAAGCTAGTATTAATATCATTCATGAAAGCAAAAAATCAATGAATATCTCGTGTACTCAAAAAATTATATCAAACAAGAAAACTTGATTACTACTTCATACAAATTTTTTTAACCTCTCATTATTATCATCAATGAAATATTATCTCAACACTATTAATAACAAATGTTACTTTAACCAAAAGAACATGAGTTCAATCAACAAGAATACCAAATATACTTCATAAAGGATACTTGTCAAATCACCTATCATGATGTTCGAGTAGATGTCTTACCCACACTCCATTGCCATTATAATAGCCCATCTAGCTTCTCTACATGACTTCACAGTTTCAATGCATGCAATTTGTCATTGGTGTAATCTGGTTCGCCTTGATAAGAAGGGTCTACGCCTTATCCAAGTAACCAAATCAAATTAAAAACAAAAAAAATACAAAAACAACAACTTTCAGAGCTCAATGATTTGCCAAGACTATTACGAGCTCACAAAGAAATCAATATCTTGCCGCTTGCTTGTATTTGAGGTAGTAGAGCATCATATGCGGCTCATAAAACTCAGATTCAACAACATCCACCCCTATGGGTCACATATGACATTGATGTAGTTGGAATTGAGGCTTAAGCCATGTGAGCACTGATTTTAATAATACATAATTGAAGTGTGACAGTTTCAATAACATACTGTGAGCGTGCAAGATTTGCATAGCGCGTAATGCATGGGTAATCGTGGATGCTAGTGCATAGTGGATGCACTCATTCTAGGGGTTTAAAGCTCTTTCAGACACATCCTCCCTAGAGTTTAGATTTCCCTAGGATCGCTTTTGATACCATGTAAAACATTAAATCACACAACATAATATAAATATAATATACTTGATTAATAACCTCATACAAATAATGCCCTTATAAAAATTGTTATTTTTATTAGGGCAACTCATAGGGTTAATAACCTCTATATCACTCTCGAAGTGTACTTGTGTGTATTAGGCATGCCTCAATGTGTATGACATGCTAATTCTTTCTCTAAAAAACTATCAATAGAACAACATATCAATTGATAAAGTAGAAAACATGGCAACCAGCATAACATAAGCAATATCACAAATATCATGCTCATCAATAAGATAGTTATATATAGTATATATGTACATATATACTATAGTATATATACATATACACTACAGTATATATGGATCTCTTATCAATGTAGAACAGCACTTAAAGTATTATCCCATGTATACATCACAAAGAAAGCACAAAACAACAATATCAACATTAATAAGAAATGTAAATATGATTTAAATTTTTGAAAATATATCTAAAAACTCTTAGAGGAAAATTTGTAAGACAAGCCATGAGCTAGGTTTGGCGCATCAAAGTTCACATCTTGCCTCCCTACAACCAAAACTCTTTCATGGTCCCAAGGCCTATAAGGGGGTTGCTCTGCCCTGTCACCCACCACAGCACCATGATCCCGTGCGGATTTCTTAAAACATTTCTTTCCCTCTCCATGTGGACCAATGATTTTGATTGCTTAGCATCATTGTATTAGTCCATCAACCCTATAGCTTCTGCTGCCATATGGTTTCGTTATTGGTTCGAAGCAAGGACCATCACTTCGTTGTATGCATCAATGTAACTACTAAACAATTCAATATGCACTCCATAAAAATAATATGCACTCCATAAAATTAATATGCACTCCATAAAAATAATATGCACTCCATAAAAATAATATGCACTCCATAAAAACAATACACCTTCAAAGAAAAAAAGAGGAACAAAACTTCAGAAATTAGATGTTTTGTCTTCCAAATTTAAAAAAAAAAGCAATTGCTGCAAAATTTGCAATCTTCATATAGCAAGGTATCTTGACTCATCTTCCTCCAAACTATTCCCACTCCTCTTCTTTTCATGCTCATTGGTAGGGGATACATTGATGTGCTAGTTGTGCAGCATGTGGTTTGGCATCCACCACGACCCCATCGATAGCATTGCTAAAACTTGCATGTAGATGCGCATATTGTTATGGGAATGTCTGAGATATCCGTGTAATTGCTATTGATGATCACATCCAATCATTTCATTGAAGCTTTCAAATGTGGAATAGAAATAAAGTTTAGATCCTTTGGTTTCCTCGGTTCTCTGGTTTTGATTTTCTTGGTGGATCCCAACTTTACTTTCTCTTGGATTGGCTACCTTCTTCATTAGGGCTTGGTTGATCTATCTTGCAAATCCTTTTATCTCACAAAGAATCATGTGAGTGTAGACTCTGTAATGGTTGAGCTCCAGAAGTTTTTGTGAGAACAAGATAAAAAGCTTCTAGAGGAATCATGTTCAAAAACTTATCTCTCTGGTTTATCCAGCCATCTCTCATGTATTGTAGTGCAAGAGAAGTGTTGGAGACAATGCATTCACGGGGATGGAATGGATTGTTGGCATTAATGATAAAGATGTTAAGATCACATCCCTGTAAGAAAGGCTTCGTGTCATGGTCTCCCATGCTAGGTATCAGTTGCAGACCAAGATGCCCCTCGAAAGATGGCTTGTAATAGCCATAGTTCCTCACGTACATCCCATCATCATCCATGAGACTACAAACATGCAGGAGAAGAAGAACAAGCAGAATGAACACATTTAATTAAATTTTATTAGCAATCTTTATGGAAATAAACAATTCAACAGTTTAATTTCCACCAATGACCGATAAAAAATAGTAGTAGATTTGAACAGCAACAACATAGATATGCACGAAATAAGAGTGTCAAGAAGAAACTTGTGTCTACATGGGATCAGAATTTTTTTGTTCATCTCACAACTTCAGAAGCTAATGTGCTATTCTCAGCACCGGGAGTACCAGCCAAGGCTTTTATATACCTATAGTAGGCTAAAAATCTACCCAAGATATTTGGGTACGCATAAACATTTCACAGATATATAAAAATAGTAATTATTGACATGAAAAAATATGAATATGAGTTGATAGTCATACAACATAAACATATATCTAAAAGATGGCTAGCAATGATGGTTAGGGAGAGAGTGTGTGTGCAAAAATAAAATGTTTAAGAAATAATAAAGTTAATAGAAGCTCGGCCTCTTTTTGATCCAGCTGAAATCAATAAAGATGTGACCCATCCATATGAAGGACTATGATAATGTATGAAGGCTTTGAAGCATAATTTTTTCGTGCATCTCAGATCATATGTCCTGCAAAGATTCATGATTAGGTTAATTAGCAAAGCAAAGAACAAAACCAGAATAAATAATAATGATACATCCAAAAAAATCTCATCCTGTTTAGCTACACATAGACAAAAATTAAAAATAGTTCAGAAATTATTCTGATACAAAATCATCCTCATTATTAGTTGGTACATTTGTGCTAGCCTTTCCTGTGTGGTTTCGTAGTTGGATCGCGAAATGTTATCTATCTCGTCAATGCCGCTAACTGTAACTCCATATAGGATATCTACTATTGCATTAAATTTTTAATTTCTTTCATCTCATCATTCATTTCTTTAATTTCTTGCATTTCTTCCTGAAAATGATTAATCTACTCATTCATCTCTTCTTTCATTTCCTGCATTTCTTCCTTCAAATAAGATATCTACTCATCCTTCACTTTCATTTCGGTCTCCTTAACTTCAAAATGTTCATTTATTTCCATTACTTATTGTTTGACCGCCTTATCCACTATTACTATGACAAATAAATTAGAAGCATGACTACTACAACAAAATGTCACTCCCTTCGAGTCAATGTTATACACTCACTACTTCTTATGACCTTCTATGGTCTCCAAATAGATAGGATCATAGTCAATTAGTTGATGATCCATAGAACTTTCAACCTGTTAAGAAGCAACTTTCACACATTCCTCCATGAGTTCCTATGATAAAACAGGAAAAAAAATACTATTCTAGTTATACATTAAATGAATTTAATATTTTGCATTCAAAATAACTTTCAAAATTTACTATAGCATTATAAAATTTTATTAATATAATAGATTCTTACAGCAATCATCTTAGACATGTTGTCTAAAAACTAACCATCCCCTTTCTTCACATGCAACTTCCTAAAAATCTCATAAAAATTGGGATCTCGACCAAATTCTTCAGCCTAGAGTCTGTATTTATTAAGTCAAAAAATAACAAAAGTTAAAAATTTTAAACAAAATTATTATAATCATGCACAGATTTAATTTATTTGGACTATTATAACAACCACTAAATATATAAATGTTTTAAATTTTAAAATTGTACCAAATATCTAGAATGCTCAATGCTCAACTTTGACCCTCTTATGTGGTGAGACATTTCTATATCTAGTCCAGCTGATCTTTAGAGATAAAGACATATTTTTGGCTCTAAAGATTAGATCGGGTTGGGGGTACTTTTTTTTCCAAAAAGTTGCAACCATGAAACCCATCCTTTTTTCCCCTAGATGGATCAACCCACACCCCACTCCCCCCCCCCCCCCCATTCCGTACATTTTCTCGAGAAATTTGGTTCCTACCTGTGAAATAGGTGCCTATCTTTCTCTTATGTGAGTGTTAATGTAGAGTACACAATTCATCCCTCATAAAAAATGTGGATTTTGTATTGAGATCCTGGTAAAGGCTAAAGGAGTGTCAAGTGTCTTTTATTTTTAATAGCTTGCCTCATATTTGGTTTCGAGAAAAAGATGTTCCTACATAAAAAGGTGCCTCATAGATCATGTTCAAGGCTAGAGGTTGTTATTACTTGATTTTTTTGGTTTTATAATTCTTATATCCCAATATGAAAATCTTCGGGTTTGACAGAAGTGTGCATGTATGTAGATGTGCATTTAATTTGGTAATCTACAGTAGATTTCATGATTTAATGAAGGATTTCTGGGATTAGGTATATTATGATATTGAGAAGGATCTTGAAAGATGTCAAAGTACTCATTCGAATGTAATGAGTAATCAGGATGATGTACTGGATATATTGAGAAAGAATTCTAGGACTCATTTCAAAGAGAGTGAATTATTCAGTTTGCAAAAGTTAATTGAGGGCTATACTTTATTGTATCGTGAGGAGAAACCTAATTTGTATGAGCATACGAATGAAATATTTAAGATGATGATCTCTCAAGAGAAGTCAACTACTAAGGATTATCTCAAGATTTACTATGATCATGATGTCTTAGTATCAACTATTCAATATTTGGAGATTATTATTCTTTATGTACTTGGTTCTCTCTTCAACTATATTAATGATTACCCCGTAATTCACATATCAACTCTAATTGAAAAGTTGGAAATGTGTGTAAGATTCCAAGCTCAAGTCATGAAAGATGCAAAAATTCAAGATAAGAAAAAAGTGTTAGACAAGGCTTCTAGATGTAATGAGAAGGCACAAAAATTAAGCTGTCTAACGACAACCCTAAAAATAAAAAATGTAAGAAATATGTGATAGGTATGTGTTTGGTTGACTTCTTATTGGATAGACATATGATTGAGGCTACAAGTCATTAAACTTTACTGAATATTATGTAAAGAATAAGGATTGTAAAAAAATCTCAATCCTAGAAAAATTATACGCAATTTGCAATTTCGAGATTGACATGATTCTGATCAAACTCAATCTACCAATGGTATGTAAGCCTAAGTCTTGGAGACCCATAAGTGTGGATTTAATCCCACCTTTTTATATATCAAATTTGCATGGTGGGTACTTATCTAACCCAATAGGTGATATTTATTTGAGCTTTCACTTAATTACATCTCATAACTTGACCCATTTTAAAATTCATCTAAATACTAGATTTACAAAATTATTCTTAGCCCTGAATACATTACAAAAACATGCTTTTGATATTAATAAGGATGTATTGAGCTTCATTTAAAAGAATCAACTCTTAGTTAAACATGGTTTACATATGCATAAAAGTCTCTCAAAAGTGAATGTTAGCGGGGCAATAGAAATAGTAAGGTATACTTACAGTTTAAGAAAAAGTACCCATTTCTAAGTAATTATCATGATTTGGTTAAGATTCTCATGGAGCGTATCCAATGTACTTGATATGAAACTGTCACAATCAAACTAGTATCAGCCTACAAGGCTTATAAATTATATCTGCCAACCTTCGTTGACTTTTGTGATAGAATTTACCATGTTAGGGTATTCCATTTTGATGAGCATGATTTAACTAGAATTATAATTCTTTTCTCTTGTGAGAATGTAGTAGATGGTAAATTGACTGCTAGAGTAAATGTATATAGAACAATAAGCAGTGCTGGTACTTTTTATTGTAAGAAGGTATAATAACCTATGAGAGTGCTTTCTTATGGTATAAAAATACTATGGATGATAATTTATCGGATGAGGATTTCCTCCAAATTGTAAAAAGATAATGATGCAGCTGATCCCTATCAGTTCATAAACAAGTATCTATGTCTTAAAAATAGTACTAATCTAATGCAAATTCCTATCATACAAGATGCCTCAGCAAGTGCCTATTAGATTATGAGTGATTTTATTTTTGATACTAAATTAGCCTCATGTACTAATCTTATACCTTTGATTGAAGATAATACTCTACAGTAGTATTCTAGATGAACTTCTGAGATACTGGAACAAGAAATTGTCTAAAAATGTACTTAACATAGTAATTCCAAGTCTCACTCAATAATTAATCAAAGTACTCTTCATGCCTAAAAAAACAAAAAAAATAAAAAAAAAGTGCTCTTAATGCCTATGATATATGGTAAAACTTTATTAAGTATATCAAATGATATTTATCAAAATTATAAACCATTTTAAGATAATAAGAATGTAGCAAATTATCTAAAGATATACAATCCTTCTTTAAAGAATGCTATCTTGGTATACTTTATCTAATGGAATTGATCTGCAATGTGAGATGGTTAGCATTAGCCACGGATCACCATGTTTTATAAAGTGTTGGTCCTTACACAACTAAGCAGGACTATATGAAGTTTAAAATTGAACAAATATATGTATTTGATCATAACCAAAAAAAAGGTGGCAAGTTACTCTATAAATTCCCATGAATGATATGGATCAAAGGAAGAGTCATACATCTACCTTTGCTAACTTCATTCATCAAAAAGATTTGTACATGGCCATGCACATGATAAAGAAAATGCATTATTTAAAGGCTTAAAAAATTATTTTCAAAAAGTTAATGTGCGTGTAGCATGACACACATGAAAAACAAATACCTTTCAATTTTTAATTATCAAATTAATTAAACAATAAATATATAAACAATTTCGAAAAATTAGATGTTTGGCTTTTCAAATAGAAAAACAAAACAAATTGCTACAAAATTTGTAAACTTAATAAAGCAAGGCCCACATGAAAAGATTATTGGTCTTCAAGTCACTTTACTAAAAATTTATAAATACCCTTTATGTTAAAAAATATATAAATATATATATTTTAAGTTTATAAATTTTTAAGAATTCAATTCAGCAGCACATCAATGCAGAATATGCTGAATTTTTTTTTGATAAACTGGAAGAAAAAATAGGTCAGTAGCTGAATAAAAATAAATGTCAATTTGTCATAGCAAATAAAGCCCCTGAAAAGACTACCCAAAAGATTAAAAGTATCACAAGTTTTCAACATAAAAAAGGAGTGCTAATGTATTTGGGTTGCCTGATTTATGAAGGAAGGCTGAAGGAAGAACATTTAGCCTTCCTAATGGATAAATTAAAGAGAAAGATTGAAGGATGGAAGGAGGATCTTCTAAGTATGTCAGGATGGATTACATTAATTTAACACATACTTCAAGGCATGCTGGCTCATATTTTAATGACAATATAGCCTTTAAAAAAGATTTTAAGAAATCTAGAGAAAGAAATGGCTAATTTTTTTATGGGGGAAAATACTAGGGAAAAATAAGTTACACTGGAAAAAATGGGAGGATATATGCAGTCTGAAGGAGGAGGCGGCCCTAGGCCTAAACACTCTTAATGATATAGCAAAAGCTTGAGCTTGTAAAAATTGGTGAAAGCTCGAAGATAATCATAGTCTATGGGTGAGATATATTAAAGCTAGGTATGGACTAGGTAACAAAGCATTCAAGAACACAATAAAAAGCATTTAAAAGCTAAAACATGATGATTTAACAACCAAAGTTAGTGGAAAGCACTACACTATTAATTAATAATGAGTGGAGATGGAACTTGAATGCACAAGGAAGGTTTACTCTAAAATGTGCAAATTTTATAGTTAGAAAGAAAAGAAGTCTTCAAGAAGTCTTTAAAGTTACATGGGTGAAATAGATTCCACAAAAAATTAATATTTTTATGTGGGAGATTCTATCAAATGTTATCCTAGTAGATGATAATATTTAGAGGAAAAGAGTAAAATTAACTTCTAGATGTGAATGTTGTATTGCAAGCATAGAAAGCAAGAATCATTTGTTCTCAATAGAAAAGATAGCTATAGAGGTATGGGGTTTACAAAAAAGGCAGAAGTAGAAAGAAAGGTAGTAACTCTCGAGGAGAGATTAATGAAATGGATGCAAAAACATACAAAGAATAAAATATTGAAATGGCTAATAAATTATATTCTGCACATCACAGTCTGGTGCATATGGAAAACCAGAAATAGAAGTAGGTTTGAAGGTATTCAAATGAATGGTAAAAATATATTTAATGAAATTAAAAGAAAAAGCTCATGGATTTTAGTAGGTAGTCCATTAAGACTCTGAAGTAATGTAATGAAGAATGAAAGAAGAAAGGCCTAGGGCCTTTATGCAATTAAAGCAAAACTCCCTGTTATAAAGATTATTCAGGTGGAATAAGCCCCCACAGGGGCTATGAAATCTTAGTCTTGCTTAAGGGTCTACAAATATGTAAAGAAAACTTGTTTATAAATATTCATGTGCATGTGGATCAAGTTTATTGGTGGACTTAGCGACAAGCAAGCTAGAGATGTGGCAATTTGATGGGTATATTGGTATAATTAAAAACCTTTTAGTAGAACTAAAAGGGACAATAACACGCACATTTAGGGAAGAAAATACCATCACAGACAAATTAGCTGATAAAGGCATGAAGAAGGGCTTACAATAGTTTGATGGGACAATATCCCAGATAAATATAAAAGTATAATTACACTAGATAAATTGAATACTCTTATATTAGAATTCAAAAACATTAAGATAAGTATAGGAGAATGGGGGAGAGTGAAGAATATATTTTGTTATTGTTTTTAACATTTATAGGTTTCTCAAAGGTCGAGTTCCAATGCGAAGGAATAAAAATCAGAAGATTATGCTCGAAAAGGTAGAATAAGATATGAAAGTTGCAAATACAAAAAAAAATAAAAGAGAGTAGAAAAGGCTTGGAAAAGATAAGAGTCACTCTGGTTCTATGGGGTGGCAATAAAGAAAGCCGAAGCTATTTGATTTTGATTATGTGTTCAGTGGTTTGCTCTTTGCTAATTTGAGTAGGTCCATGTTCAGGCTAGATGGAAAGAGGATGCCGAAGATGGGCATGGTGGAAGGAGCACCGAAGGTGGAAGTTATGGCGGAAGAAGGGAAGGTGGTAGACTCGGGATGAAAGTTTGTGGTTGAGTGTGTGTTTGTGGTCATGAACTTTGGGTGAGGTTGGGTGTCTCTATCTATAATGGGAAGGGTCTGTAATAGGAAATGTCGATAATGGATAGGTGCAGGCTCTGTGTAGAGCCAAGAGAGTCTCTGAAAGTAGTCAGACACATAAGTGAGGTACAAAATTACAAGCAGGATGTTAGGGGTTTGAATTGGGGCATGCTCAATTCGAACCCTAAAGGGGGAAGTAGGATGCACAATGTTAGAAGGGGCCTGATTTCCAGTAGCTAGGCAGAAGCATGGGGGCAAAGAAGGTGGTCCTGGAGGCTCACCACCAAGCAGATAAAGCAGAAAAAGCATGAACAGACATGAACACAAGCAGAATGAAATTGGCCTAACAACAAGTTCAACTTAATAAAGAAAATCTAAGAGCCACCCTGGTCCTGTGGGGTGGCTACAATGTAAAGGATCGGGCTAGGCCAGGGCTATATGATTTTGTTTATGTGTTTTGTGGTTACTTTTTGCTTGTGTGTTTTGTGAGTTGTCTTTTGTTGGTTTAAGTAGGAACAAGATTTAGGCTAGATGGCAAGAGGATGCAGAAATTGGGCATGGTGGAAAGAGCACCAATGGTGAAAGTTATGGAGCAAGAAGGGAAAGGAGCAGATTCGGGACTGATTTGTGGTTATGAGTGGGTGTTTGTAAGCTTGGATGATGTTAGGTGTCTATATCTGTAAGTAGTAATGGTTGCTACTCATGATTGATATGAGGATGACTAGGTTGATAACTTTGTAAACACAGTTAGCGTCTAAATTTGGCCTAACAGTCAATTATTTGGTGGATTAGAGGCGCTTAAATATTGAAATTGTGATTAAAGTAGTCAGTCTCTTATTCTCTTTAAGGTGCAAATGTCTGTATTGAGTCAGATATGATAAAAGGAAGAGTCTGTAATAGTTAGGTGCAGGGTCAGTGTAGAGTCGAGAAAGTGTCTAAAAGTGTCTGTAAATGGTTCTAAATGGTAAGTGTCAGTAAATGGCAATTGTTAGTAAGGGGTCTAAATTGGGGCATGATGGATCACTGAAACCACTAGCAAGACAGGAGCTGCGGGGCAGAGAAGGTGGCCTTAGAGACACATCATCAAGCAAATAAAGAAGAAGGGGGTTAAAAAGTCATGCACAAGTAGAACCACAAGCAGGATTCATAAGCGAAAATTGGCCTAACAGTATATTCAGCAATAAAGGCAACACAAAAATCATATGCAAACATAGGGAGCTGTACAGGAAAGGTTGAAATTATTTATGTTAAATTTCATTTAATTTATTTTATGAAAGCGGTGTAAGAGGGAAAATGGTAGTATATAGTATGAAGTATTGGTATTACTTCGCCAAAAGAGAGGGTTATTATAATAAAAAAATAAACCTTGAAAAAAAAAGAATAAGAATAATAAGAAGAATTAAAAGAATTAGAAGAATAAGCTGAATAAGAAGAATAAGAAGAAATAAAAATAAGAAGAAAATGAAGAATACGAAGAATAAGAAGAAGAATAAGAAGAAGAATAAGAAGAATAATAAGAATAAGAAGAATAAAAGAATACTAAGAATAAGAAGAATTTAGAAGAATTTAGAAGAATAAAAAGAATAAAAAGAAAAAGAAGAAATAGAAGAATAAAATTAATAAGAAGAATAAAAAGAATAAGTAGAAGAAGAATAATAATAATAATAATAATAATAATAAAATAATAATAATAAGAATAAAAAGTAAAAGAAGAAAAAGAAGAATATAATAATAAAAAGAATAAGCAGAATAAGAAGAATAAGAAAAATAAGACGAATTAGAAGAATAAGAAGAATAAAAAGATTAAAAAGAATAAGAAGAATAATAAGAATAATAAGAATAATAAGAATAAGAAGAATAGGAAAATAAAGAAGAATAAGAAGAATAAGAAGAATAAGAAGCATAAGAAGAATAAGAAGCATTAGAAAAATAAGAAGAAAAAAGAATCAGAAAAATAAAAAGAATTTTAAGCAAAAGAAGAAGAAAAAAATAAGAATAATGATAAAAATAAAAAGAATTAGATGATTAAGATGATTAAGAACAAAAGAAGAATAAAAAGAAAAGAAGAATAAGTAGAATAAGAAGAAAAAACCTACTGAACGCGAACGCGAACGCGAACGTGAAAACCTACCGAATGCGAAAACCTACTGAATCTTTGTTGAATTTGCTGAATCTTTGCACAATATGAAGAATTAGCTAGCTGATCTTTTGTTAATGCGAACGCGAAAACCTACCGAACACGAAATCCATCTCGCGAAAACTCTTCCGCGGATTTCTTCTAGTTTTTCTCTATTGCGAATTAACTTAAACAAATGATTATGTGAATTTGCTGAATGATTATTGTGCAAACTGCTTCGTGTATTGTTTTTTATGATACAGGTTCTCTCGGGTTTTCTATCCAACGTACTATCTTGCGAATATCTCGAATAAATGTACGGGTATGTGAATTGTTGAAGGATTTATTGTGAAAATCGCTTAGTGAATTGAATTTTGTTACAGTTACTCTCGTATTTGCGAACATCTTGAATTAACTGTTATTTGGGAGAACTATTGTTTAACTGTTTTTGTGAACTTCCTGGAAACAATAACGAAAACATTGAATAAATTGTTTGTTGAGAGATACAGCTTGTTATATTTGCAAATTGTTTGTTGAATGTTCTTCGGATAAATTGTTTGTTGAATTAACTGTTACGAGAACACGAATAATAACAATCAGTATAAACTATTAAGTGATTTCCTGGTATTCTCGTGAAAATCCTCTCACCTTTTTCTCCAGATCTGTTGTGTGATAGTTGAGGGACTTTTATTTCGGGAATTGCAGTTTTTGATATTATAAGGGTATAGTGTTGAGTAATTGTTAAATTGTGAAACAAAGCAAAAAGAAAACATCATTTAAGCTCAAAACAAGCCCAATACAAGGTAAGAATGGAAAAATCTAACTTATTATTAAATAATAAGTCTTTTGCCTCGGTGGTGAAGAGCTCCGCGCCGATCTTACGAATTCAAGGGAACAAAAATGGTTTCCCGGCCATTACCTTCTCTGCCGAAGAATCTCAAAGGCTCTTGGAACCTTTCGAACATATGCTCGTTGGAAAATTCTCTCACGGCAGGCCTCGTGCGATTGGAGTTCAGAAATTTATCGATAATTTAAAGCTCAAGGGGAGGGGGAAATTTGCGGATTTCGATGCCAAACATGTTGTGCTGCAATGCTCTCTACTGGAAGATCAATATCGCCTATGGCAGCGTGGATTATGGCATGTTGAAGGCTTCCCCATGCGTATACTGAAGTGGACAAAGGATTTCACTCCTCTTGAAGAGGCACCTATAGCTCCGGTATGGTTTACATTGCTTTTTCTGCCACTCCACTTCTTCTCTGAGACCTCTCTTTATGCAATCTCATCGTGTTTGGATAAGCCCATGTTACGAGATGAAGCCACAAGAACCATGTCAAAACCGAACAAAGCACGCATTTGAGTAGAGCTAAACCTCTTAACTAAACCGCCTGAAAAAATATGGATAGGTAGTGGTGAAGGGGAACAGGCCGAGGTGTTTTGGCAAACGGTGATTCCCGAAAGCCTTCCTCCCTACTGTTCAAAATGTAAGAGGCTAGGGCATGAAAATTCCTCGTGCAAGGTGGGGAAAGAAGAACATAACAACGGGCAGCAGCACGAAGGAGGAGGCGGGAATGTGATGCATTGGGTAAGGAAAGAAGAGGCTTCATTTCAAAAACAAAACCAGCCGAAGGGAGATTTGCACTCAAGCATCCCTCCAGAAAATCCAAATATTATTCAAGAAGAAGGACCCCTGAGAGAGACTAACTCGGGGATAGAAAATGATGTTAGTTTAATAAAAGGATGGGAGGAGGTAAAATATAAGAGAAAACATAAAAAAACATCTAAAACAAGAATTGTATTGAAAGAAAAACTTGAGGATTATGCATGGATTGATGAAGATCTTCTAGATTTTCCTGAAGATGAATCGGTAATTTTTAGTTGCCCTTCAAGCCATAAGGATGATGTATCCCAAGATGATGCGGTGTTTAAAGTAAAGGATGATATACATATTTATAATGAAGATTGGGGGAATCTTTCAAGAACCCAATCCATGGAGGCCCTAAAGCAAATGGCTATGGTGCTCGGAAAACAGGTAAAATATAAGGAGATTAGGTATGAAATTCCTCACACTCCTAAAACAACAAGAAATACGAAAAAATATGCTAACATGTCATATGAATCTAAGTGTACAACTCGAGCTCAAGCTAAACTAGTTTTTAATGGATAGAAGTCTATATTGGAATGTTAGGGGAATAGCCAATAGCCCCACAATAAATAGATTAAGACTTTTAATTAAAGAACATAAAATCTCACTACTGATTATTGCAGGACCAATGGTCCTGCAAGCTCAACTAAATAAATATAGAGTAATTTTAGGATTTAATAAAGCTTATGCTAATCTAAATAGCAAACTTTGGATTTTATGGCAAAGTAAATTGAATATTGAAATATTAAAAGATACTGAACAAATAGTACATTTCAAATTAGATAAGAGCACAGACCAAATAATCTCAGCAGTTTATGCAAAAAATGATAAACAATCTAGGCTGGCATTATGGGAAGAAATGAAAGATATAGCAAGTAGAAATTTACATTGGATAATAGGAGGCTACTTTAATATAATTAGAAGCCCTCAAGAAAAGAAGGGTGGTAAAACACCAGACAAGGTAGCCATGAAACAATTTAATGACATAATAGCCATTACCAATCTAATGGAAATAGAGTTTAATGGTTCGAAATATACCTGGTGTAATAATTGGAAAAAAAGAGGAGTCATCTGGGCTCGTCTGGATAGAATTATGTGTAACACAAAGTGGGTCACCTCACAAGGGACAACGGGGCTTAGACACCTAAACAGAACGTGCTCTGACCATAGCCCACTACTTATCACGATTCAAAAAAATCAGGGTAATACATCTAATTTTAAATTTCAAAATATGTGGGTAAAGCATGCGAGCTTTGTAGGAATTGTTAGAGAATCTTGGAAAGAGCCAGCAGAGGGTAAACCGATGCAAGTTCTATCAAGCAAACTTCTGAGGCTAAAGCTTGTTTGAAAACATGGAATAAAGAGGTTTTTGGGAAATTAAATCAGGATCTAAAAAACTAGAAGAAAAAGTAGCCAAGTTGGAGCAAGATTTTGACTCCACAAATAATAATGAAACTAGAATAGAATTAAGTAAGGCTGAAGGAGAACTGAGATTGAAACTACACATGGAAGAAATTTACTGGAAACAACGAGCAAAAATAAAATGGTTAAAAGATGGGGATCGTAATACCAAATTTTTTTATAGTATGTCTAAAATAAAATCTCAAAAAAATAAAATTAAAGGTCTAATAAACGAAGAAGGAGAATGGGTAGAAAATGAAAAGGAAATAGGAGCTCTTTTTAAAAAATTCTTTGAAAATCAATTATGTAGTCAGTCAAGTAGGACAGATAACTTTCTAATGCAAGTGATTACGGTGACCATTACGGAAGTTCAAAATCAATCAATGGAATTGGTCCCAGGAGAACCAGAAGTTAAAGAGGCTGTGTTTAGTCTGGATAAAGATAGTGTAGCAGGACCTGATGGTTGGAACAATTATTTCTTTCAGGTAAACTGGGATACGATTAAAACCAAGCTAGTTCCTGTAATTGCAAGTTTTTTTGTAGGTGCGGAAATCCCAAAAGCATGGGCAAAATCTTTTATAGTATTAATTCCAAAAAAAGAATCACCACAGAAATGTGAGGATTATAGACCAATAAGTTTATGTAATGCTATTTATAAAATATTGGCAAAAATATTACAAAATAGGATGAGCTTAATTTTACCTTCAATAATATCTCAGGAACAAACGGGTTTTGTTAAAAATAGATTAATGATAGAAAATATAAAGCTTGCATCTGAAATGATGAAAGAGATAGGAAGTAAGTCTAGAGGAAAAAACTTAGTGGTTAAGTTAGATCTATCGAAAGCCTTTGATAGAGTAGAATGGGATACCCTTTGCTTTGTGTTAAGGAGGTTCGGCTTTTCAGAGCTAACCATAGATTTAATATTTAGATGTATATCAAGCAATTGGGTAAGAGTACTGGTAAATGGAAAGTTAAGTGAGGAACTTAAACCAAATAAAAGTTTAAGGCAAGGGGATCCGCTATCCCCCCTTCTTTTCGATATCTATCTAGAATTGCTAATACATAACTTGAATAAGAAAAAATCCGAAGGTAAAATATTGTCATTCAGACAACCAAGGAATACACCCAGAATAGGTTGTTTAGCTTATGCAGATGACCTTATAATATTTACAAATGCTAGCATTAAGTCTTTAATGAATCTTTAGCATCTTCTCCAAATTTTTGAAAAAGAGACAGGTCAAATGGTTAATAAAAGCAAATGTCAGTTCATGCTTGCTAAAAATGCAAAATTAAAGTTAGTAGTTAAAATAAAAAAGGATTACAGGATTTGCAGAAATAAAAGGGGCATTAATGTATTTAGGTTGTCCGATATATGAGGGGAGGTTGAAAGAAGAATATCTAAGTTATTTTCAGGACAAACTAAGAAAGAAAATAGCAGGATGGAAAGAAGAGTTACTGGGTTTTGGGGGAAGGATAACACTGCTGTCACATGTATTACAAAGCACGCTTACGCACATACTATCAGTGATACACCCCCCTAAGAAATTTATTAAAAAACTCGAATCGGAAATGGCCAACTTCTTATGGGGTAAAAAACAAGGAAAAAATAAACTACATTGGAAGGACTGGAAAAGTATCTATTATCCGAAAGAGGAAGCAGGATTAGGACTAATGAGCCTCCAGGACTCGGCAGCTGCCTGGGACTGTAAAAGCTGGTGGAGACTTAAAGAAAGTGATAGTCTGTGGGCAAAATATATGCGGGCAAGATATTTAGATAACAAGAATAAGACCACTAAGAAAGTCTCGAACAGTTGGAAGTCAATGGAAAAACAAAAAGAAATAGTGGACTCACACTCTATAAAAAAGTGGAGCGGCTGGAAATGGATGTTAACACCACAAGGAAACTTTTCCCTCAAGTCAGCAAAAGACTTGGTCAGAAAGAAAAAACCGGCTCAAATTTTATTTAAATGGGTATGGCAAGAAAACATACCGCAAAAAATGTGCTCCTTCACATGGAAGGCTTTAATGAATGCTATACCTGTAGATAGAAATATACAAAAGAAAGGTATAAACATCACTTCTAGATGTGAATGCTGTTTACAAGCGGTTGAAACTACCGTTCATTTGCTTTCTAATGGTCCCATTGCAGTAGAAATATGGAAAGAAATGGAAGGGGAAAAAAGAATATGTAAAATGGATGATGGATTAATAGATAAAGTTAAAAAATGGGAAAAGGAGAAAACGAAAAGTCCCACCAGGAAATGGCTCAACCAAAAACTGCCGCATCTAATTATTTGGTGTATATGGAAATCTCGAAATAAAAGTAAATTTGAAAATATAAGGATGAATTTAACAGAAATTATAAAAGATATTAGAAAGGAGATATGTAATATATCACTAATAAAACCGATAGTTATTCAGGAAATGAAACAAGAAAAGAAGCCTGAGAAAGAATGGGATCTCACATACAAAGTTTTAAATCAGCAAAGGGCGAAATGCATACAGTGGAATGCTCTGCCGGTTGGTAAACTCTCACTGAATACGGACGGGAGTTTTAGCAGGGACACTGGAATAGCAGGAGGAGGCGGGGTAATAAGAGATCATACAGGGATAATACAGAGAGCTTTCACCAGATCTAGTAGAGCCTCTTCGGCGTTAGAATCTGTAATCAGAGCATTAAAATCAGGGTTAGAGTTATGCAAGCACCTTAACTTTAAAAACATTGAAGTACAGGTAGACTCAAAATTACTAGTTGATACAGTAATCAATAAGAAAATATTATGGAGGAATGAAGAGGAACTAGAAGCAATTCTTGGTCTTATGGATGAACTGAAGGACTCAATAATACATATATACAGAGAAGCAAATTATCTAGCGGATAATCTGTCAAAAATAGGTACCACCAGAGGAGATACAGAATTTAATGAGAAGCTCATGCCAAATAAATTAAAGGTAATAGCATGTTTAGATAAAATGGGATTTCCTTATTTTAGAATAAATAAACAAACCATGAAGATATAACAAAGCCTCAACTTTCTGATGGATTGGGTGGGAACAATAAGTTTTTTAAAATATGTATCTTGACTATTGCTAATATAATATAATAATATCCATTCTATTTTTTACGCTGTTATATAAACACTGTTATATAAAAAGTTGTATATAGCCTATAATAGTTATAAATAAAAATATAGATGAGTACACAGATAAGTCATGGGACTTCAATATTAAGATAATTAAGCAGCAAAGGATAAAAAGCATAACCTGGAATAGACCTCCAGCAGGAAGCTATCATTTAACACGGATGGCAGTTTTTTTAAGTGGGTAGAGTCCAGGGTAGGGTAGGGAAATTTCTGTCTTTGCAGGGAAGATATCCAACAAGGCCAAAATTTAAAGAACTCAGCAAAATGGAGGTAAAGGGCAGGACCGAGGATGTGACAGAGTTATTGTCCTTACTTCTAAGGCGGTGGCAAGTCTTAGCAGAAAATTCACTAGTCCTGATGAGGAAAAAGAGCCTGCCTGAAGAATGAGAAAATTCAGTTGGCTGTGAAGACCTTCTGAAAGAATCTCCAACAAGGAAGCAAAGGTAAGTTGGTAAGGTTACAGCTTATATGATATTGGTTGTATTGGTTTTTTTGCAGGAAAAGCTGTCAAGCACCATAAGGGGGCTTTAGTATTGAGGACAGCTGTTTTTTATTCTTTAAATATTGCCTGTAATTTGTTGGTTTTGATATGCAATGAATTAGAAAATAGCATCTGTAACTCGATATGTAATGAGTTAGAAAATAGCCTGTAACTTGATATGTAAAGGCGACAGGAGTCTATATAGGGCAGCATCAAACCCAACTGAAGGGACATGGAGTGAAGCTTCAACAGGTTCACAGAGGTAAGAGAACAATAACTTGAATTATGCACAATTTTGTCGTTTTGGGATGGTAATGATGCAGGAGGAGACTGAATATACACCTCCAAGCTTATGGCATTAACGGTGCAGCTGAAGGTGACCTATCAAGTAGGGGGGGCTCGTACCGAGCAGCTCAAAAAGCATAGTTACTCCTATTCAAAGAGCCAAACAAAGTTATGAAAGCAAGAAAAGACCATAAACACAACTTGAATAAAAATAGTCCAGAAAATTGCATCAAAATTAGTATACATACTACATAATGCATACTTAAAGAAGAGAGTCAAAAGCATGATTTCATAGAGCTAGGTTTTTAATTCTTTTTTGAGAATGGGTGTAAAAGGGAAAAAGGGTAGTATTAGCTTGTACAAAGGGTATTCCTCCGCCAAAAGAGAGGGCATAATAATAATAAAATAAACCTTTAAAAAAAAGAAGAAAAAAAATCAGAATAATAAGAAGAATTAAAAGCATAAGAAGATAAGAAGATTAAGAATAATCACAAAAATAAGAAGAAAAAGATGAATAAGAAAATAATATGATTAAAAGAATAAGAAGAATAAGAAAAATAAGAAGAATAAAAAGAATAAAAAGGATAAGATAAGAATAATAAGAATAAGAAGAATATTAAGAATAACATGAAAAAGAAGAATCATATGAATAAGAAGAATCAGAATAATAATAAAAATATGAAGAATAAGAAGAATAAAAAAAATAAGAAGAATAAAAAGAATAAGTAGAATAAGAAGAATTAGAAGAATAAAAAAAATAAGAAGAATAAAAAAAATAAGAATAAAAAATATTTGAAGAATTAGAAGAATAAGAAGAATAACAAGAATAAGATGAATATGAAGTATAAAAAGAATAAGAAGAAAAGAAGATTAATAAGAATAAAGAGAATAAGAATAATAATAAAAAATTGAAGAATTAGCACAATAACAAAAATAACAAGAATAGGATGAATAAGAAGCATAAGAAAAAAAAGGAAGAAATGAAGAATAAGAAGATTAAAAAGATTAAAAAGAATAAGAAGAATAAGAAGAATAAAAAGAATAAGATGAATAAGAAGAATAACAAGAATAAAAAGAATAAGAAGAAATAAAAGAATACGAAGAATAAAAAGAATAAGAAGAATAAGAAGAATAAAAAGAATAAGAAGAATAGTAAGAATAAAAAGAATAAGAAGCATAAGAAGAATAAATAGAAAAAGAAGAATGTAAAAAATAAGAAGAATACAAAAAATAAGTCGAATAAGAAGAATAAGAATAATAAATAATAATAATAATAAGAATAAGATGAAAAAGAAGAAAAATAAGAATAAGAAGAATAAGAAGAGTAAGAACAATAAAAAAAATAAGAAGAATAAGAAGAATAAGAAGATTAAGAAGTATAATAATAATAAGTAGAATAAGCAGAATAAGCAGAATAAGAAGAATAAGAAGAATAAGAAGAATAAGAGGGTTTCGTCCATCATGATCCTAACACGAGTCAGATCTTGTTGGATGCTTAACAAAAAAAAAGTATTAGTTCACTACGGAACAACCAGAAAAACCAGATAGCCCCATGTGGTGTTCCATGAAATGGAGGAAATTGATGTCGGGGATCAGATTGTTCAGTTTCACCATATCGAGGTGATATCGGCTGTTGCTGATGATGGGTTTCTTGGCGAAGAGGATGATAATTATGAAGATTTGTACAATGATGTGAATATTTGTGAGGGGTTTTTCCAATCCATTGGGAATAATGAAGATATAGGTTTTTAGAATACAAATGAGGCGGAAGTCGGCAACGAAGAGAAGATGACAATGGTGGAGGTTGCAGTGAGAGAAGAATCCCTAGGCGGCGACCTGATAGAGCAAGTTTGGATATATAGATTTGAAAATCAAGATGAAGGGGTTTAATCCATGAAAAGTGGTAGAAGGGTTGAATCTGTGAAAAGTGGTAGTGGGGTTGCATCTGGTGGACTCAGGGTTGATTTGACAAAGAATATTAGGAAAACAAGTGAAATTGAAGAACGTATTGATAGTAATGTTAATCTCAATGTTTTTAGCAAAAATGATAATACTAATCTGGGTGTTTCGAGAAATATGGTGAAACAATCTCACGTTTGTGTAGGTGCTGGCAGTGCAAATGTAGTAGTGAATGAGGGCTTAGTTAAGAGTGCGAGTGGAGTGAGTGTTGTTAGCAATGGATATGCGGGCGGTGGTGGGGTTGGAGAGACATGGACTACGTTATTCGTGGGGTATTTGCATTGGTGGACTAAAAATGTAGAGTTAGAGGCCGAGCTATGCAAGTATGGTGTAGTAAAAGAAGTTATGTTTTTTGATGAGAAAGCTAGTGGGAAGTCCAAGGGGTATTGCCAAGTTGAGTTTTATGATCCATCCACTACCATGGTTTGTAAGGAAGGGATGAATGGGCGTGAATTTAATGGGAGGCCATGTGTTGTGGCATTTGCATAGCCTTATAGTGTGAGGATAATGGGAGAGGCTTAGATTAATAGGAATCAACAGATGATGCAAGGCTTGCTTCCTCAAGGAAGGAGAGGGTGCAGTGATGGTTGAGTGAAAAGTGGTGGAATTGGTGGCAGTACGGAGGGTTCTATGACTGGTGGTGGGTATCAAGGTGGGGAATGGAATAGAGGGTATAATAGAGGGAACTGTGAGAGATGCAATTCTCAAGGGCCTGGGGGTAGAGGACTAGCTGTAGCACAGAGGAATTGAGGTGGTGGGGGGAGTTGTTGGGAAAGGCTTAATTTCAGGTGGAAATGGGTTTGGGCATGGAATTGGAATTGCTCCTCCAATATTGCACCCCAATGCAATGATGGGGCAGGGGTTTGACCCAGGATTTGGTGGTCCCATGGGGGGGATGGGTGGCTTTGGAGGCGTTCCTACTGGACCCACACCTCCCTTTTCTGGGATGTTGCCTTCTTTGCCACCCATGGGAAACATGGGCTTGCCTGGTGTAGCTCCTCATGTGAATCCAGCATTTTTTGCAAGAGGAATGCAGGTGGGGGGAATGGAGATGGTAGCCACAAGTGGTATTGTTGGTCCAAATACGGGAATGTGGTTGGACACTAATATGGTTGGATGGGGCGGTGAGGATCATGGTGGTGTTAAAGCTGCAGAATCAAGTTATGGTGAGGAAGCTGCATCTGATCAACACTATGGTGAGGTTACCCATCACAGAAGAGGCTGGCATAATAAACCAATGGACAAGGATAGAGCTTTAGAAAGAGAATGGTCTGGTACTTCTGATAGAAGATATATTGATGATAGAGATGCATGCCATGTTGGTGGAGAAACTGCAAGGGAAAAAGATATTGGCAGTAATGATCACGACTGGCCTGAGAGGAAGCATCGTGATGAGAAAGATATTGTGAGAGATCATGATAGGGGGGATCATGAGAGGGATAGGGAACATTCTAGAGATCGTGAGCGTGAACGAGAAAGAGATCATGATAGTGACCGCGATCGTGATCAATATCGAGAGGATAGAGAAAAATATTCAGATCATCAAAGGCATAAGGAACGTGAAGAGGCACATGATAATGATTGGAAGAGGGGCCATTTTTGAAGGACTTATAGTAAGTCGTGAGGATCACATGAAGATGATTATTGCTCAAGATCAGGAGATTCTGATTATAGGAAAAGATGATGACTTGTGTTAGAGTGAATAGGTTAGGTGCCTTATTTTGGCATCAGATTAAAATAGCAGCAGCAACAACAACTCAATGGAGGAAACATCATGAGGAGGAGGAGGAGGGACCAATGGCGTGGAGAAAAGTGTTGCAGTCCCAATGAGACAAACAATGTGTGATATTCCTCTTCTGCCCCCCAATTTGGCAGGTATGAGACAACAATATGTGATGAGGAAACAACAATATGGTCAAATTTTCTTTTTGTTATTGTTCCCATATTATAGTGGAAGAGGAATTCTTGCTTTGGAAGCTCTCGTTCGTTCCTCTGTTTCATTTATGTTTCAATTATCAACACTTGATGAAAACCAATGTTATTGATTGACAATGGATGTGGAAGATTATTATAGAACTTACTGTTGTATTAAAAAAAGAATAAGAATAATAAGAATATGAAGAATATTAAGAATAAAAAGTATAAGAAGAACAAGAAGAATAAGAAGAATAAGAAGAAAGAAGAATAAGAATAATAAGAAGAATAGGAAGAATTAGAAGAATAAGAAGAAATAGAAGAATAAGAATAAAAAGAATAAGAGTATAATAAGAATAAGAAAATTATAAATAATAAGAATAATAAGAATATGAAGAATAAGAAGAATAAAAAGAATAAGAAGAATAAAAAGAATAAGAAGAATAAAAAGAATAAGAAGCATAAAAAGAATAAGAAGAATAAGCAGAATGTAAAAAATAAGAAGAATAAGAATAATAAGATGAATAAGAAGAATAAGAATAATAAGAATAATAAGAATAATAAGAAGAATAAGAATAATAAAAAAAATAAGACGAATAAGAATAATAAGAAAAATAAAAAGAATAAGAAGAATATGAATAATATTAAGAATAAGAAGAATAAAAAGAATAAGAAGAATAAGAAATATAAGAATAATAAGAATAATAGGAAGAATTAGAAGAATAAGAATAATTAGAAGAATAACTCTCAACTTCTAGAGAGAAAAAATCCATTTTCCTAGAGAGAGAAAATCTTCATTCTTGCCCGAAACAAGCTCTTATCAAGCTAAGAATGGATAAAAAGGATTTATCATTACATAATAAATCCTTTGCCTCGATAACAAGAGGGACCGTGCCTCTTTCACGAAGCATCGGCAGCAAAAACGGGAGTCCCGCAATTTTTTTCTCCATGGAGCAGATGCATGGGTTCCTGGAACCGTTCGAGTATACACTTGCAAGGAAATTTTCCCATGGCAGACCTCGTGTAAACAAGCTTCAGAACTTCATCTCTACATTGAAGCTTAAAGGAAATGTGAAGTTCGCGGATTATGATGAGAGACATATATTTTTACACTATTGCTTGGTAGAAGACTACTGCTGACTGTGGTAGAGGGGTATTTGGCATGTCGAAGGCTTCCCAATGAGAATACTGAAGTGGACGAAAAGCTTTAGCCCTCTCGAGGAAGCCCCCATTGCTCCGGTTTGGTTTTCTCTGCCCAATTTACCATTGTTTCTATATAATGTACATGCCCTTCATGCTATCTAGAGTTGCTTGGGTAAACCCATGCTTCGGGATGAAGCTACCACCTCAATGACAAGAATAGGTGCTACTCGAGTATGTGTAGAGTATAATCTCCTCAAGCAGCCGCCTAACAGAATATGGATAGGCAGTGAAGAGGAAGAAGAAGGATTTTGGCAAAGAGCCATTCCAGAAAATTTACCTTCATACTGCCTTGGCTGTAGAAGGCTAGGACACGACTTAGATGTATGTAGAGTGGGAAAACAGGAGAAAGAAATAGGGAGGAGGTAGGAGGTTAGAGGTAGGTGGGCAGAAAAGTGGGTTAGGAGGGAGGAGAGTATACCGAAAGAGCAAATGGAAAAGCTAGTTGGGGAGGGTTCAATGGTTATTTTTTCAAGTGAGAGGGAAGGAGAGGGGGTAAGAGTGGAAAAGAGAAATAGGATTGAAAAAGAGGGTAGCATAGAAATAAGACAAATAGAGGAAACTAATGTAGGAGATGAGGGGAAAGATATGGAAGAATGGTGGGAGAGGGTGAAAACTAGAAGAAAAAGAGGGAAGAAACTTAAAGCTCGACGAGTATTAAAGGAAACGCTGGAGGACTACAGCTGGATGGATGAAGACCTTCTGGATTTTCCAGATGAGGATGCGGAGGTCTTCAGTTGCCCTTCATTAAGTGAAGAAGAAGTTAAGGGTGAAAGCTCCCTGGAAAAGGTAAATGATGATTTGGATATTTTTGAGGAGGATTGGGATAACCTCTCCAAAGAACAAGCAATGGAAACCATAAAGAGGATGACTATGCATCTTGGGAAGTAGGTAAAATATAACGAAATAATGAATATTTTTTCTAGCTCAACTAAAACACCAAGAAATAGGAAGAAATATTTGAACAAGACATACGAGACTAAATGCATTACGAGATTACAAGCAAAATCAATAATTAATGGATAGGTGTCTTTAACTTCTTCTTCAATTATTCACCCTCCAAAAAAATTTACAAATAAATTAGAATCAACAATGGTTAACTTTTTATGGGGGAAAAAAGACGGAAAGAATAAAATTCACTAGAAAAGATGGGAGCATATTTGCTTCCCAAAAGAGGAAGCCGGATTAGGATTAATATCTTTGCAGGACATGGCAGACGCTTGGGACTGTAAAGGTTGGTGGAGGCTAAAAAATGATAGCCTCTGGGCGAGCTTTATGAGAGCGAAATATGTAGTACATTAAAAGGTGAATAGGAAAAATGCTTCGAATTCCTGGAAAGCTCTAGAAAAACAGAAAGAAATAGTAGAATCTTATTCTAAAGAGGAGAAGAGCGGATGGAAATTGACCCTTACTCCGCAAGGCAACTTTACTCTCAAAACGGTCAAAAATTTGATTAGAAAGAAAAATATGATAAACCCAATCTTTAAATGGGTATGGGAAGTAGGCAGCCCACAAAAAATGTGCTCTCTTGTATGGAAAGCTCTTGTGAATGCATTACCGGTAGATACAAATATTCAAAAGAAAGGTATAAAGATAGCTTCCACATGTGATTGTTGTCATCAAGCAATAGAATTGATAGATCATCTATTTTCAGAAGGTAAAATTGCATTTGAAATATGGAAAAAGTTAGAAATATTTAGTAATATAAATATTAATGAGGAAACTTTAATATATAGGTTTAAAAGGTGGAGGAGGCACCCCCCTAATACACCGACCAAAAAATGGATAAACTAAAATTTACCACACGCAGTAATTTGGTGTATATGGAAAGCAAAAAATAAAAGTAGATTCGAGGGCATAAAAATGAATGTAGATAATATCCTTAAAGACATTAAGTTGGAAATTAGTAATATATCTTGTACAAAACCTATCATATTAGATAATTCTGAAATGGATAAAGAAGCCAGGGAAACTTGGAATCTCTCCACTAAGATTAAAAGGATTCATTGGGTTAAAAGTATAAGCTAGAATAGGCCCCCAGAAGGGAAACTATCGTTGAATACGGATGGTAGCTTCAATAAAGATTTAGGAATTGCAGGAGGTGGAGGAGTAATAAGAGACTCTGAATGTAGAATTAGGAAAGCTTTCATACTAGTAGGAAAATCCTACTCTGCACTGCATTCAGAAATTAGGGCACTAAAGGAAGGATTATATGTCTGTAATAAGCTAGGATATAGAAATTTGCAAATACAGGTAGATTCAACATTATTGGTTGAGTTATTTAATAAAAAACTAGTACTGTGGCGGCATGAGGAGGAGATAGAAATAATATTGAGTCTTGCTAAATTAAATGCATCAATATCACATGTATACAGGGAAGCAAATGCATTGGCAGACAAGCTTGCTAAAATAGGATTGTTAGAAGGGGTTGCGGAGTATGATGAGGAATCTTTGCCAATAAAATTGAAAGGATTAGCACGATTAGATAAAATTACATTCCCTTACCTAAGAATAAGTAAAAATAGATAGGAATATTGCTTAAAAAAGTAGCGCGGTGTGCAGTTTTATTTGCAGGATATGGCTAAGCGGGAAGAAGCCAAACACACATAATCAGGTGATTCAGCAAGAGGTAGAATGGATGGTAAAATGAATTGAAATTGTAGTATTTGTTGCATTTTTTTGTTTTCTTAGCAGCTTGACAGGCGTCAAGCTAAGGAAGGACAGCAAAGGAGGATGTGTTTGGAGGAAGAATTTCACGAAACTTCCTTTTCAAGTTCAAATGAACTAAATGCATCAATACTGCATATATATTAAGAAGCTAACACTCCAGCAGAATGGCCTTTATGTAAGAGTTAGGAAGGGTAGAGGCTGCGTTAAATTTAAAATAAAACTTAGATTATAATTTAGTTTAAATAATCTAAAAAAGAAGCAAGTAGGCGAGTTTTAAAGCATGAGATTCTTGGATATGCATTGGTGTTTAATTTTCAGCAGCGCAGCTCCATATGAAGTGGTAGATTCAGCATGGGGTCTTGGTTGGTAGGTTGTGCACATGTTTTGCAGGATGAAGATGTTAAAATACTAATCTGCCAATGAAATTTATTGTTTTTCTAAAGTGTTAACTTTGCGAATGTTCTATAGGTTAATAATGTAGTTTATATATATATATTGCTTTTGATTAAATAATCAAAAAGAAGTAAGTAAGTGAGTCCTAAAGCATGGGCGCAGCTCCACACTTGGTTGGTAGGCTGTGCAAACGCATAGATATGTATTTGTTCATTGTTGCGGTGTTAAGCTATGTGGTTGTTATTTTATACTGTTGTTGGACCCTTGGATTTATTTATTTGCAGGATTAAGATGTTAACTTTGTGGATTAAATAATACAGTTTATATATATATATTGCTCTTGATAAGATCATACAATCATAAGTTGTTTATCACTGGCTTACTAGTCTGCTGTTGATTTTCGACTGATCACCTGGCCCTGTGGGTGATCAACATTCATGCAGTTTATACGAGCTCGGTGGTGATTTATTTATATGTTATAATCTGGTTTAAAAGGTGATATAGACAGAGCTATGCAATAATCTGGTTTATTGGCTGAGTTATCTGTTATACAACTGTTATTGGATGAGCTATGCAGAAAGTCCTAAGTCTTGTAGCAGCTCGTGAAAAGTGTAGAAATGAAGAAGGATGATGGCCGAACAACAGACACGGTGAAGAAGGATGACTACTATGCTTATTTTATAATTTGAAGCGAATAAAGCATATAAATAGAAGGCTGACAGTGATCAACAGACACGACCGAAGAACAGACGGCTGAACAACAAATGAAGCTTATAAAGTGTATAAATGCACTGGAGCATATAAATGAAAAGGATGATGGTTGATAAATATCCGGGAATGACGTGAATAACAACAGACATGGTGAAGATACGAGGACAGATGCGGAGCATAGGAAATGGCCAAACAACACATGAAAGCAAATGAAATATGGGCCGAAAGAAGGGCCGAAAATAGAGGCTTCTTAAGAGGCTTGATAAACTAGAGCAAAGCCTTCAGCCTATTCTAGTTTAATTTATAAAATGAAAATGCTTATTTGAGAAAGTTCTTAAAATCCAATATGTTAACTACTATGTTTAAGGTTAAGATGGGTGTAAGAGGGTTACGGGTAGATGTAGGATGTAAAAATGGTATTCCTCCGCCAAAAGAGAGAGTTATTAATAATAAAACAAACTTTATAAAAAAAAAAGAATAATTAGAAGAATAAGAATAATTAGAAGAATAAGAATAAGAAGAATTAGAAGTATAATATGAATAAGAAGTATAATAAGAATAAAAATAAAAAAATTATAAATAATAAGAATAAGAAAAATAATAAAAATAAAAAGAATAAGAAGAAACAAAAGAATAAAAAGAATATGAACAATAAGAATAAGAATAAAAAAAAAGAATAAGAAGAATAAGAAGAATAAAAAAATGAAAAAAAATAAGAAGAATCAAAAGAATCAAAAGAATAAGTAGAATAAGATGAATTTGAAGAATATGAAGAATAAGTAGAATAAGAATAATAAGAAGAATTAGAAGAAATCAAATAATCATAAGAAAAATAAGAAGAATAAAAAGAATAAAAAAAATAAGAAGAATAAAAAGAATAAGAAAAATAAGAAGAATAAAAAGATTAAAAAGAATAATAAGAATAAGAAGAAATGAAGAATAAAAAGAATAAGAAAAATAAAAAGAATAAGAAGAATAGGAAGAATAAGAAGAATAAGTAGAATAATTAGAATAAGAAGATAAGAAAATATTAATAATAAAAAGAATAAGAAAAATAAGAAAAATAAGAAGAATAAGAAGAATAATAGAAATAAGACGAATAAGAAGAATAATAAAAATAAGAAGAATAAGAAGAAACAAAAGAATAAAAAAAATATTAATTATAAGAATAAGAAGAATAAGAAGAATAAAAAGAATAAGAAGAATAAGAAAAATAATAATAATTAGAAGAATATGATGAATCAAAAAAAATAAGTAGAATAAGAAGAATAAAAGAAAAAAAATAATATGAAGAAAATAAAGAATAAGTAGAATAAGAATAATATGAAGAATAAAGAAGAATTAAAAGAAATAGAATAAAAATAAGAATAATAAGAAGAATTATAAAAATATGAATATTAAAAAGTATATGAAGAAAAGAATAATAATAAAAATAAGAAGAATAAGAAAATAAAAAGAATAAGAATAATTAAAAGAATAAGAATAACAAAAAGAATAAGAATAATAAGAAGAATAAGAAAAATAAGTAGAATAAGAAGAATAAAAAGTAAAAGAAGAATAACATAAATATGAATAATGAGAATAAATAAAAGAAAAATATGAATAAGAAGAATAAGATGAATAAAAAGAATAATAAAAATAACTAGAAAATGAGAAAAACAAGAATAAGAAGAATTAAAAGAATAAGAAGAATTATAAAAAAAAATAATAAGAAATAAAACTCTGAAAAACCTACAGCCCTAAGAACTAGAGAGAAAAAGTTATTTTAAATAGATAAAATTTGATTTTTAGAGATAGAAATCTTCAATTTGTGAAAGAAGGCTAACCTTTAGCCAAAATGGGGCAAAATGACTTATTATTCAATAGGAAGTCATTTGCAAGCTTATTCCAAGAAACAATGATATTGCATACAATTTTTGAAAACAAAATTGATGAAGCAGCCATTTACATTCTTTCGATAGGGCTCGATAAACATGAGGAGCCATTTAATTATACTCTCATTTTAAAATTTTCACATGGAAAGCCTTGCATTAAGGAAATGGAAGAGTTTATTAGAACTTTGAAGCTCAAATGCACTGTAAAAATGATGGATTTTGATGCTAAATATACTATCCTGCAATATCTCGAGGGAGAATATTTTCAAATGCTTTGGATGAGGCAACAATGGATAATTAAAAAATACCCAATGAGAAAGCTAAAATGGATGATTTATTTTAACTTAACGGAGGATGCCTCGATAGCATCGCTATGATTTAATTTTCACAACCTTCCTCTTCATATATACAAGCAAGCATGCTCTCTTTATCTTAGCAAAATGTATTGGTAAACCAATAATGAGAAATTATGCCACTGCCTCAATGGTTAAACCAAATAATGCAAGGATTTGTGAGTAGTTTAAACTCCTCTCACTGCCGCCACCAAAACTATCGATTGGTAGTAATGGTGACCATGGGTCCTAGCAACCCATTGTTCCAGAATTTATCCCACATTATTGCTTAAAGTGTAAAAAATGGGCCATGAAAAGGAGGAATGCCTAGCTGGAATAAGAAAAATGGAAAAAAAATATTAAAAACTATTGTAGAGAGGAAGGCAAAATTTCATGGGTTGAAAAAGATCAAAATAATGAAAAAGAATTGATTGAATATCAGAACATATACACTAATAATGGGAAAATGAATGTGTCTAGTAGAGGAAAGGAGGAGAATACTTCTACCCTACTAGATATTGAAAATAACAGTAGAAAGGAGGAGAACATGGGTACAATGCACAAAATTAATGATAGAGAGAGAGAGAAGAGAAAATGAGTAGAATCAAGAATGGGTAGTGGTAGAATAATTTAATAAAAATAATGATAAATTTAACAAGTCCCTGCTAGTTACTGAAAATAGAAATACATAGGATAAAAGTATAGGTAACAAAAATGTTAGTGTTATTAAGGCAGCAAGTGAAGAAAAGGGCGAGGCTCTTATAATTGCTGAAAATAGTACTTTAATAGAAAATATAAATCTAGAGGATCCGGCAAGTAGAAACAAGAGGGAAGAGAGGTTTTTCTTGAGAAAGGCACAAAGAGAGGAGGAACAAAGCTGGAAGGATAATGACGACCTGCTTGGATGATCCGAAAGAAGATTTTGACTCCAAGAGTTGTATTTTTTTCGACAAAAATCAGACCGTTTGGAGGCAAGACACCTATCATCTCAACGATGACTTGCCATTGGAGGCTGAAAGAAAGAAATTTCAAACTAGAGAGGAAGCAATGGATTAAATAAAGGTGATGGCATTACACCTTGCACCTCGAGAGGATCCAAAAAATAAATAACAAGTAAAAGGAAATAGTGGAAAATAGCTATACAAATGCATTTAGAAATGCAAAAAAAATATTTGAATATAAAATATAAGTCAAAATGTGTAACTAGAGCGCAAGCAAAGTCTGTCATTAATGGATAGTTGCTTATACTGGAATATGAGTGGAGTAGCAAATACTCCCACAACAAATAGACTTAAAAAAGTAATAAAAATTTATAAAATTAATATAGTTATAATAGCGTAATCAATGACAAATAAAATTCAATTAGAAAAACATAAAAACATAATTGGTTTTGAAAATGCATTTGCAATCATTAATAGTAAGATATGGATTATGTGGAGGAAACATATAGATTTAGTGATATTATAAGATAAGGAACAAATTTTAAATTTTAAAATAGGCAGGGCATCAAAAGTGGTGATCTCAGTGGTCTATGCCAAAAATGCCAAAGAAGACAAGAAGGCCTTATGGAAAGAAATGGAAGAGATAGTAAAAAAATATATACCATGGATAATCCGAGAAGATTTTAATGTAATAAAAAGTTTGAATGAAAAACAAGGAGGTAGAGCCCCAAATTTAGGGGCTATGTAGAAGTTTAATGAAGTTATAACTAATGCGAGTCTGATTGAAGCAGACCCATTAGAAATAGAATATACATGGTATAATAACTGGAAGAAAAGATGCACAATATGTGTAAGATTATACAAGGTTTTATACAATGAAAAATGGCTGAAGTTTGTGGAATCTAGAGTATGAAGCATCTAAATAGAACCTGCTATGATCACAATCCTCTACTTTTAACTTTTCAGAACAAGATAAAAAAAGAATACTATTTCAAATTGCAGAATATGTGGGGTTTACACGTGGATTTTGATAGTGTAGTTATAAACGCATGGTCCGAACTAGTCTCTAGCAACCCATTACAAGTTCTTGCTAATAAGTTGAGAAGGCTAAAAACTTGTTTAAATACATAGAATAAAAATTATTTTGGCAATATTAACAAAGAGATTATAGAAGTTGAACTAAAAGTGGAGGAACTGAAATTAGCAAATGAGCAGGAGCAAAGAGAGCCACTTAAATAGGAACTTAACGAGGCAAAAGTAGAATTGAAACTTATATTACATATGGAAGAGGTGTATTGGAAGCAAAGAGAAAAAATTAAGTGGCTTAAGGAAGGGTACAGATAAACAAACTTCTTCCATATGGTAATAAAAATCAAGAATCAAAAATACAATATTAAAGGCATTATAAACACAGAAGAGAAGTGGGTATATAATGAAGATCAGATAAAAGTAGAATTAAAAAAATATTTTAAAAAATAGCATGGTGAAAATAGTGAATTAATAGATTTCCTAGAAGAAGAAAAAATAAAGGAAGTAGTTTTCAGTATAAATAAAGATAGTGCACTAGGACGAAATGGACGGAATAATGGTTTCTTTCAAAGATGCTGGCATATAATAAAAAAAGAGTTGATAGTAGCAATCAAATGGATATTTGTGGAAGTAGATTTCGCAAAATCATGGGCTAGCTTTTTCATGGTAATGATACCCAATTGTGATAACTCGCTAAAATGTGAAGATTTCAGACTAATTAGCTTGTGCAACTTAGTTTATAAGATATTAGCTAAATTACTATCGAATAGATTAAGCATAATCCTTCCAAATATAATATTAGGGGAAAAAATAAGTTTTGTTAAAATTAAACTAATGATAGAAAACATAAGCTTAGCCTTACAAATGATGAGATACATTGGAACAAAGATAAAAGGGCATAATGTGGTAAAAAATTAGATCGATCAAAAGCTTTTGACAGAGTAGAATGGGATATTCTATATTATGCTATGAGAAAATTGGGTTTCTCAGAAACCTGGATAGATTTGATTTACAGATGCATTTCTGGCATATGAGTGAAAATTCTAGTAAATGGAAAAAAAGGAAGAGAATTAAAATCAATAAGAGGTCTAAGGCATTGAGACCCATTATCACCTTTATTATTTAACATATATCTGAAATTGTTCATTTTAAATTTGAAAGAAAGAATGGCAAAAAAATCCTAGCTTTTAAGTAACCAAAAAACACACCTTTAGTGGGTTGCTTGGCAAATGTAGATGTAATCATATTAACAAATGCGAATAACAATTTAATGAGTAATCTAATGGATATACTTCAGACCTTTGAGGAGGAAACAAGTCAAATATTGAATAAAGTGAAATGCCAATTTATTATAGCAAAGAAAATACCTGAAAGAGTTGAACAAAGAATAACAAGGATCATAGGATTTACCCAAAAGAAAGGAGCTATAATGTATTTGGGTTGCACAATATATGAAGGTAGGCTAAAATAAGATTATCAACTTTTTTTAATAGGAAAAATGAGAAAGAAAATAGCAAGATGGAAAGAAAACCTCCTAAGTTTTGGAGGAAGAATTACACTCATATCACATGTACTACAATGCACATTAACACATATATTAATAAATATCTAGCCACCAAAAAAGTTTAAACAAAAGTTGGAGAAGGAAATTGCTTCTTTCCTCATTCCTCTCTAGGGGAAAAATAAAGAAAAACAAAAATTATACTGGAAAAAATGGGAAGAGTTATTTCATCTAAAAGAAGAAGCATGATTAGAATTAATTAGCTTGAAAGATATGGAAAATGCATGGGCTCGTAAAAATTGGTGGAGGCTAAAAAAATGATAGTCTCTGAGCAAGATTTTAAAGAACTAAATATGAAGTAAGAAAAGTTATCTTTAAAGATACTAAGGAGGTTTCTAAAGCCTAGAAATTAATTTTAAAGCATAAGGAATTAGTAGATAAGCACTCAATGCTAAAAAAGAGTAGGTGGGAATGGATGTTAAAAACACAAGGTAATTTTACAATGAAATTGGCAAAAATAATAGTAAGATATAAAGCTAAAACTCCATCTATATATAATTTTGTGCGGGAAAGTGAGGCACCAAAAAAATAAAGACCTTTATATGGAAAGTTCTCACCAATGCTATTCTAGTAGATGAGAATATACAAGCAAAGGGTATAAGGTTAGCTTCAAAATGTGTTTGCTGCTCTACTGTAGTAGAAAATATAGAGCATTTGTTTTTGCAAGGCAAAATTGCCATAGAAGTGTGGAATCAATTAGAAACCCTCGCAACTATTAAGCATAAAGAAGTTTGCCTAAAAGCCAGACTTTTAAGTAGATATGATTCAGTCAAGATGAAGACAAAATATATTTTAGAAGATATAAAAAAATGTTTATGAACCTATCTGTTGCTAGACCAATAAAAGTCATAAATTAGGAAGTAGAAGACAACATAGATAATGAATGGAAGCCTCATGTGAAGAAAATAAAGTGGCAATGGATTCAAATTACTAAATAGATTAAGCCACCACAGAAAGGGCTAGCACTAGAGATGATAGGAAGTTTTAATAGAGAAATAGGAGATGCAGGAGGAGGAGTAATTAGGAACATAAAAGGAAGAATAGAAAAAATCTTGACAATGAAAGGCAAGGCAGTCTCAGCTTTATATAAAGGCTTACAAATCTGCAAGGAAAGTAATTATAAGAATATACAAATTCTAGTGGATTCAAATTTACTAGTGGGTCTAACGACAGATAGGTTATACATGTAGAGATACGAAAAAGAGCTTGAGAATATTAAAACCCTAATGAAGGAGCTGGAGGCTTCCATAACACACATATATAGGGAGGCAAATGCGCTAGCAAATAAGCTAGTGAAAAAAGAGTTGGGAAAGGGGATATAAGTTTTTGATAGGGGAGACATAACAGAAAGGCTAAAAGGGCTAGAAATACTAGATAAAACGAGATCTCCATACATCAAAACATGAAATAAAAGCTAAGGGAAAACAAAAACGAGGAAAATATACATTGGAAATATGATAATATAGTTAGATAATCTTGAAGCAGGTGGATAGCCTATGCTACAAGGATTCCAAGACAACAACTAAAAGGGGGTTGGAGATTAGGAAAAAAAAACACAACAAATATTATGATTGAAAATTTTGCCTGGATGGCAAGTAAAAAGACGGATATAGATACTAAGTTCTAGAACATAATAAGCGACAGACTAAATAGACAAATTTTTAAATATTTAAATTTATTGGGTTTTTGTATTGATATGCTTGGTTTTTTTCTGTCTAGATTTCAAGCAGAGCGCTGGATAGCAAGAAGGATAGAAACATACAACATGAGGCTGAACATAAACATCAGGACATAAGACTGTTTGAAGTAGTAACCTATATTTAGTGGCATGCATTGATGTGTTTGGGGTTTTTTTTGAAATGCAGGCATGCTGGAGAAAGACATTGATAAACAAAAAGAGAAAAAATAGGAACTAAAGAATACATAAACCAACTTGGATTTATATCAAAGAAGAAAACTGGATAGCAACAAGAAGGGAAAGTAGGATTGAAAATATGACAGACAGCATGATTCATATATGATGTTTGTTTTATGTCATTCCTTTGCATTGTTATGCTTGGGTTTGTGGTATGAAATGTAGACATAGCTGGATACAAGCATGGATAAACTTTTTCTAGGGGTTTTGCATTGCTATGTTTTGTGTATTTCTATCTAGATTTCAAGCAGATAGTTGTATAGCAAGTATGTTTGCATTGCCCGATAACAGTCCAGACTAATTTTCTAAATAATGATATTTTAAATTTTTGGAATCTTACGGTTACTAAGAAAAGATCACAAAAAATTATAGGAGTTAAGTGGGAAAAACCACCTTTAGATAGGCTCTCCTTAAATACCGATGGTAGTTTTGATAGAAATATAGGCTTAGCAGGAGGAGGAGGAGTGATTAGAAATTCTAGAGGTCACCTCATTTTAGCCTTTTCAAGGAGTTACAAAGCCTCTTCTGCACTTCATGCAGAAATCTTAGCATTAAGAGATGGTTTGAGGGCCTGTCTCACTAGAGGACTAAGAAATATAGACATTCAGTCAGACTCTAAAACTGTGGTAGATATGGTAAATAAAAAAAAGACTTTATGGAAATACAAAGATGAATTAGAAGAGATCGGCCATATAGCATTATCGTTAAATGCTTTTATCAAACATATATACAGGGAAGCAAATGCTTTAGCAGATAAACTGGCTAAAGAAGGGAAAAATAATAAACATGGTGAATATATAAAGGATTCGATCCCTGATAGATACAAGGGTATAATAAGAATGGATAAGATGGAATATCCATACATTTGAACAATTAAAGTATAGCCTTAACCCGGGTATCCACCCTGGTCCTGTGGGGTGGATTAAAGGGTTTAGATATATGTGGTTATAAGTATTGTACTAGTTTGTGTTTTGCAATCTAATAGATCCAGGTACAACAAGAAGAAAGCAACAGCAATAATGGACATGGAAGAAGGAATGTGCATAAGTGGATTGCGCCAATAGGACTATGTCTTTCTTGTTTTTTCTTTGTTTGACAGACACAAGGTGGAAGATGGCAATAATAGAGCTGATAAAAAGATGGCTGCTGGATGTTTATACTTCTGTTTGTTTGTTTTGTGCATTGTTTGATAGGTTTGAATGTGTCTGTTAAAAAAAATTTGTCCTATAAAGGAGAACACAATAAGGAAAGGCTGATAGAGTATGGAAGCTGGAAAAAAGGAGAAAGCAATGAGACACTCATGCGATCAAAATGCTTTATTCAAGAGGGTAAGAAATAACTTGGAAACTGTAGAATTCTCTTTTTTGGCAGATTTAAAGTCTGGAAATACCTAAAGATCAGAATAGTTGAAGCTCTCTGTTGATCCCTGGTTAAAGAGTATGTAAAAAGGGTCTGTATGCCCTGAATAGCCGGTTTTTAGAGCTTTCTTGGGTTAGTCTGTAAGTGGATAAAGTCTGTATGTTAAGTGTCAAAATGTAAAATGGCTTTCCTCAACACGTGCTGAGAAAGATTCAAACAATTGAAGAAAGCACAGGAATTAAAGCTGTAAAGATGGACAGCATATAAGATTTGAAAAGATATCCTTCCTGTCTCAAATTGAAGCTTAAAAGTTTATACTTTAAGCATACATGACACGAATGGCTACATCAAGAATAGAAGACAGGATGATACAACTACTGGAATAACTCCACGCAAACAGCAATCTCCAGCAAAGTTTAATAAAGAGCAAATATCAAAAATGCATTATTGAAAGCTTATTTGTTTTGTTTTATTTTGTTTGTTGATTAAAGGTTGGGTGTAAAAGGGGAAAGGGTAGATTATAGTTTGTAAAAATGGTATTCCTCCACCAAAAGAGAGGGCTTTGATTATAATAAAAAAAAATTTCCAAAAAAAAAGTATGTTTGCATTGCTATGCTTGGGTTTTCTGTCAGAAAAACATGCATGCTGGAGACAATCATTCATAAATAGGAAGTCAGAAAATAAGACAGAGAGAATACATAAAGATACCTAAAATTATACTAAAGTAGAAAGCAAGATAGCTACAAGAAGAACAGACAGGATTGATAATATGACAGATAGCATGATTCATATATATGGTGGTTGTGTTATGTCATTTCCATTGCATTGCTGTCCTTGGTTTTGTGGTCTGAAATATAGGCATAACTAGATAAAAGCATGGTTAAATAGAAAGATAGAAAATAGGACCTAAAGATTACATAAACCAATCCAGAATTATATCAAAGTATGCTAGAAAACACAAAGAAAAGCTAATAAAATTTCAGTAGGAAGGACAAAATGATAAGAATGATAAGGGCATGACATAAAGGGGTAGATTCATAACAAAATAGCCTGGACAAAGAAGATAGAGGGTAGATAAAGATACTAAAAAAGTCAAACTCTTATGTAACTTTAACAAAATAGAAGCTAAACAATAGAGAGGACTTCAAGGAGAAAAAAAGCCAGAGAAATAGTGAGCATGAAAAGCTAAATAGATGGAAAAAGCAAGTTGGAGATTTGAAAGTACTTTAAAATAGAAGTAAGCTTTTTAATTACATCATATATTACATGAAAATAGAATTTGTTTATGTTTAGTTAAAGACCTTATTGTCTAAGGCATTTACTTACGCATCGAAAATTTTTGTGTACTCATGGGTTTCCTCTGCAAAAAGTGAAGGTTTTTTAAATAATAAAACACCTTTTTTAAAAAAAATAAAATATAAAAAAAAGAAGAATAAAAAGAATAAGAATAATAAGAAGATTAAAAAGAATAAGTAGAATAAGAAGAATAAAAAGAATAAGTAGAATAAGAAAAATACGAAAAATAAGAAGCATAAAAAAAATAAAAAGAATAAGACGTATAAAAAGAATAAAAAGAAAAAGAAGAAAAAGAAAAATTTGAGAAATAAAAGGAATAAGAAGAATAATAAAAAAAAGAAGAATAATAAGAATAAGAATAATAAAAATGATAAGAAGTATAAGAAGCATATGAAAAATCTGAAGGATTAGAAGGATTAGAAGGATAAGAAGTATAAGAATGATAAGATGGATAAAAAAATAAAAAAGATAAGAAGGATAAGATGGATAAGAAGGATAAGAATGATAACATGGATAAGAAGATAAGTTGGAAAAGAAGGAAAAGAAGAATAGTGAGAATAGAAGAATAAAAAAGTAAGAAAAAATAGGAAGAATACAAATATTATGAATAATAAAAATAATAACTAGAATAAAAAGAATAAAAAAAATAAAAAGAATAAAAAAAATAAAAAGAAAAATAAAAATAAGAATCATACGATGAAAAAGAAGAAAAAGAAGAATCGAAAGAATAAGAATAAAAGAAGAATAAGATGACTAAGAAGAATAAGAAGAATTAGAAGAATAAGTTGAATAAGAAGAATAAGATGAATAATAAGAAAAGAATAATAAAAGAATATAAGAATAATAAGAATAATAAGAATAAAGAATGTAGCTTGTATTAATAGTATTCCTCCCCGAAAGAGCGTATAATTAATAAACAAACATTTCAAAAAAAAGAAGAAATATAAGAATATGAAGAATAAGAATAATATGAAGAATAAGAATAATAAGAAGAATAAAATAATAAAAATAATAAAAGAATGAGTAGAATAATAAAAATAATTATAATAAGCATAAGAAAAATAAGAAGAATAATAATAATAATAATAATAATAATTATTATTATTATTATTATTATTATTATTATTATTATATATTATTATTATAAGAATAATAGAAGAATAAGAAGAATAAGAAGAATAAGAAGAATAAGAAGTATAAGAAGAATAAGAAGAATAAGAATAAGAAAAAGAATAAGAAGAATAAGAAAAATTAAAAAGTATAATAAAAATAAAAAGTATAATAAAAATAAAAAGAATAAGAAGAAAAGAAGAATTAGAAAAATAAAAAGAATAAGAAGAATAAAAAGAATAAAAATAATAAGAAGAATATGAACAATAAGAACAATAAAAAGAATAAGAAGATTAAGAAGAATAACAAGAATCAAAAGAATAAGAATAATAAAAAGAATTAGAAGAATAAGAAGAATAACAATAATAACAAGAATAAAAAGAATAAGAAGAATAAGAATAATGTGAAAAATAAGAAGTATGAGTTGAAAAAAAAGAATAATAAGAAGGATAAGAATCCACCAAAACTTTAAAATATGGAAATGGAAGATGGGAAAAGAAGGTTTTGAGGATTACTTGCAATTGGAAAAAAATCCACGAGGTTAGAGTGGTGAGATGGGAAAAACCTTCACGGTAAATGCTTGCTTTAAACCAGATGATAGTTTTAACAGGGATATGAGAGAAGCATGGGGAGGAGGGGTGATAAGAAATGAGTAGGGCAATGTTATAAAAGCTTATATAATTAAAGAAAAAGCATCCTCAGTTTACATGCAGAAATTTTAGCCTTACATAAACCCCTTAAAATATGCAAAGAAAATTATTATATTAACTTAAGAGTACAAGTGGATTCCATATACCGGTGAGTCTGGTTATAAATAAGATAGAAATGTGAAAATATGAAGAATAGATAAAGTTAATTAGAAGTCTTTTATCTGGCTTAAAATGGAAAATTAAGCATATATATAGGGAAACTAATGTTGTAGCAGATAACTTAGCCAGATAGGGTTTGAAGAAGGGATTACAAGAGTTTGATGGAGCCAATATACTGGAAAAATATAAAATCCTAATCACACTAGATAAAGTAGAATTTCCATATATTACAATTCAAAAGTAGTAGTGAATTTCGATCTCCCTGGTCCTATGGGATTATAAATAAACATATTTGGCTCTTCTTTGTTTTTAAGGTTTACAGGTATAAGCCGAGATGAAGGGATTGGAAAATGGTTTATGGCGAATGGCCTGTCATATAAGTAGGATACTATTTTTATGTATTTAAAGTGTAGGAACTACAAAACTATATAAGGCAAAGAGTGATGCAATTAATTTATAGGATGGTAAAATAAAGCAACTCCATTGGTCAGGAGGCAAATTAAATTACAAATATCTATTTTATGTTTTGGTTGTGGTACAGGGTCAAATGCATACATGAAGAAAAGGGGCAATGAAAATGCATGAAAATAGAGCATGAAATAGCATAAGGCAGGGGCTCAAAGGGCAGGGAAATTAAATAGTAATGAATACATGAGGCAATTAAATTACAAATATTTGTTTTTATATTTTGGTTTTTGGTAGTGTAGGGACTGCAAAGCAATATAATATAGAGAGCAAGGCTGCCAAAATAAATACCTATTTTCTATGTTTTACTTGTGATGCAGGGGTGACAGTCAAATGCATATATGAGGCTGATTTAAGTGCAGGGGTATGATGAATGAGGCAGAGAGGCCCATGTAGAAAAATAGTTTTCAAGGGGTAGTGAATGGTTCTACTACTGGCAGATATCAGTAGTGTATGTTTTGGGCATTGTGTTTGTTTTGCAGGGTCAAATGCATTTATTATAGAAGGAAGATGAAAGGAAACAAAAAAAATAGTAGAAAGGATGCCAAAATTTTATTTAAATTATGACGGCAAGGGAACTGTAGATGGGAAAGGGATCAAAAAAAGCATAGGGGACAGAGCAATAAAAGATAAATAGGCAGTAACACAGAATAAAGCTCAAAAGCAAAATGGAATGAGACATTTAGAGATAAAACAAATATATTTATGAAATGTGTTTTACTTTTATTTATTTAAGGGCGTAAAAGGGAAAAAAGGGTAGATCTAGATTGTAAAAATGGCATTCCTCCACCAAAGGATAGGGGTTTTTTATTAATAAAACAAACTTTTGCAAAAAAAAAAAATAAGAATAAGAATAAGTAGAATAATAAAAATAATAAAAATAAGAAGAGTAAGAAGAAAAAAAAATAAATTGAATAAGTAGAATAATAAGAATAATAACAAAAAGAAGAATAAGAAGAATAAAATAAAGAAGAAGAATAATAAGAATAAGAACTATTTGAAAAATTAGAAGAAAAAGTAGAATAATAAGAATAATTAAGAATAAGAAGATTAAGAAGATTATGAAAAATAAGAAGAATAAATAGAATAAGAAATATATAAAGAATGAGAAGAATAAGAAGGATAGTAAGAATATGGAGTAGTAGATTAAGAAGAATAAAAAGAATAAGAAGAATCGGAAGAATTAAAAGAATTAGAAAAATAAGAATAATAAGATGAATAATAAGAATAATAAGAATAATATGAATAAGTAGAATAATAAGAATAAGAAAAAAAAAATAACAAGTATAATAAAAATAAGATGAAAGAGAAGAATAAGAAAAAGAATAAAAAAAAAAGAATAAGGTGAATAAGAAGAATGATAAAAATAAGAAGAATTAGAAGAATAAGAAGAATAAGGAATAAGAAGAATAAGAAAAATAAAAAATATAAAAACAATAAGAAGAATTAGAAGAATTAAAAGAAATAGAAGAATTAAAAGTTTAAGAAGAATAAGAAGAATAAGAAGAAAAGGAAGAAAAAGAAGAAAAAGATGAATTAGAAGAATAAAAATAAATAGAAGAATAAGAAGAATAAAAAGAATAGAATAAAAAGAAGAATAAGAAGAATAATAAGAATAAAAAGTATAAGAAGATAAGAAGAATAATAAGAATAAGAATAATAAAAAGAATAGAAGAATTAGAAGAATAAGAAGAATTAGAAGAATTAGAAGAATAAGAAGAATAAGAAGAATAAGAAGAATAAGAAGAATTAAAAGAATTAGTAGAATGAGAAGAATAATAAAAGAAAAGATTAAGAAGAAATAGAAGAATAAGAAGAATAAAAAGAATAAGAAGAATAAGAAGAATAAGAGGAATTAGATGCAAAAGAAGAATTAGAAGAATAAGAAGAATAAGAATAAAAAGAAGAATAATAAGAATAAGAATAATGAGATAAATAAGAATTACAAGAAAGAGAAGAATAAGAAGAATAAGAATAATAAAAAGATTAAGAAGAATAAAAAGAATAAAAAATTAGAAGAATTTGATGAAGTAGAAGAATAAGAAGATTAAGAAGAATAAGAAGATTTAAAAAATAAGAATAATAAGAAGAATTAGAAGAATTAGAAGAATAAAAAGAATAAAAAGAATAAGAAGAATAAGAAAAATAAGAATAATACGAAAAATAAGAACAATACGAAGAATTAGAAAAATAAGAAGAATCTGAATAATAATAAGAATAAGTAGAATAAGAAGAATAAGAAGAATAAGAAGAATAAGTAGAATAGAAGAATAAGAAGAATAAAAAGAATAAGAAGAATAAGAAGAATAAGAAGAATAAGAAAAATAAAAAAAATAAGAATAATAAAAAAATAAGAAGAAAAAGAAGAATAAAATAAATAATAAGAATAAGAAAAAATTTAAGATTAAGAGGAATAAGAAGAAATAAGAATAATAAGAAGAATAAAAAAAATAATATGAATAAAAAGTATAAGAAGATAATAAGAATATTAAGAATAAAAAAAATAAGAAGAATAGAAGAATAAGAAGAATAAGTAGAATAAAAAGAATAAGAAGAATTAGAAGAATTAGTAGACTAGAAATAATAAGAAGAATAAGAAGAAATGAAGAATAAGAGGAAATAGAAGCAAAAGAAGAATAAGAAGAATAAGAAGAATTAGAAGAATAAGAAGAAAAAGAAGAAAAATAATATAAATAAGAATCACGAGAATAAGAAGAATAAGAAGAATAAGAAGAATAAGAAAAATAAGAAGAATAAGAAAAATAAGATGAATAAGAAAATTAAGAAGAATAAAATAAATATGAAAAAGAAGATTAAGAAGAATAATAAGAATAAAATGAATTAGAAGAATAAGAAGAATAAGAACAATAAAAAGAATAATAATAAGTATAAGAAAAAATAAAATAAGAAAAGTAAGAAGAATTAGAATAATAATAAGAATAAGAAGAATAAGAAGGAAGTTCTAGAAAGAGAAAGTTAAAATTCTAGAGAGTGAAAGCTTTGATTTCAGGAAGAAAGTGGTGATTCAAAGATGATAAATGGAGGAATGTGATTATATTGCATATAAGAAACATTCTCCAACATTTATCACATTACCACACCTCCTAATAATAGTTTGCGAAGAAAAATGGGGAACCCACAATTTTTTTCCCTCCCGAAGAATTGATAATCTCTAGTAAATTCCCAAAAACTCTCTCATTGAGAAATTCTCTCACGGGTGACCAGGTATTGAGCAGATAAGAGATTTCTTCTATTCGTTAAAACTAAAAGGATTGATTAAGATTAGCATGATCGATGGTAGACAAGTGCTGATACAGCTATTCATAGTGGAGGACTGCATGCGATAGTGGATGATGGAATCCTTGAATATCTTGGGCTATCCAATGCGTGTATTAAAATGGGCTCTAAATTTCAATACAAAGGAAGAAAATCCTCTCCTACTGGTTTGGTTTCTTCTTCCTCTCTTGCCCATATAATTTTTCAATAAAAATGCTCTCTTCTCCATCTCAAATCTCATCAGCAAACCTTTATTAATGGATGGAGCCACGACTAATCTTTCTACGCCTAGTGTGGCTAGAGTTTGCATTGAAGTAGGCCTTCAATTACCCATCCCAAATAGGCTATGGATTGGGCAGAATGAGGAGGTGGGCTTCTAGCAACCCATAATTCTTGAAGCTCTACATAGTTTCTGTAATGCATGTAACAAAATGCAGCACGAAATAGATAGTTACATTACCTTAGTCAATAACTTAAAATATTTTCAGACAAAACAGAGGAAGGAATTATGGGTGAAAAAGGAAGATAAAATAGATATAAAACAGAACAGATGGAGGGAGAAGGGCAAATGATAAGTCTGAAATCCATAAATAACATTGCTCTCAATAACTCTGGAGTAAATACACACTTGGTGCCCGTACAACAACATGTACAAGATGACGAGAATGAAGAATAAGAACCGTGATGAATAAGATAAAAGATATGGTAATTAAATATAGAAAACCAATGATAACCAAAATAAAAAACTTAGAGGACTGGTTTTCCTGCCTAAGAAGTGGGTTTAGACTATGTTCTATCAAGTCTTTCAGCAACATCCCCTGTAAAATAGGAAAAAGTTGTAGCTAGCTACTCCAAATATGATATTGACATTGATATAAATGGGATAGCATATAACAAATAAAAGGCCATAGAACATTTAAATATATTAACTCTACAATTGATAAAATGTTTAAAGAAAAAGAACTCCAAAAGCACAATATAGTTAAAAACTAGAATCTCTAAAAAAAAATTTAAATCTAACATGAGTTAAAGTGTAAAACAAGAGCACAAGTAAAATCTTCAATTAATTTTTAGTTATCTTTTCAGGATCATTCCCGGAATAGCCAACTCCCCTTCCTTAAACATATTAAAAAAATTAATAAAACTACACAACATTGCACTCATAATGTTAGCAGAACCATGGTTGATATACATCACTTAGAAAACATTAAAAATAAGTTACAATTTAATAAAGCATTTTCAAACAATGAGAGTATGATATGGGTTATGTTGAAAAACTTTATTGATGTAACTAGCACTGCAAAATTTGATCAAATAATATTCTTACTATAAATAAAGGTATAGAATGAACAATCTCAATAGTTTATGCGAGTAATTCCAAGGAAAATAGAAATGAATTGTGAAAAATCATGGTTTGGATTTCATTAAAAAACACCATGGATAATTAAAGGTGATTTTAATATAATTAGAATGCATTGGATAAAAAAGGGGTAAGACCTATGAATCCATAGGCTAATGAACACTTTAATGTAGCTATCTCCAATTGTAATCTTTTGGAGGCAAAATTCTAGGCTCAAACTTCAACTGGACGAATAATCATAGAAATAAGAGATCTATATGGTATAGGCTGGATAGAATTCTTGTTAAAGTCAAATGGATTGACTTTTTCGGAAATATAAAGGTCAAACATTTGAACAGTACATGTTCAGATCATAAGCCACTTCTGAACTTTTGTAAAATGGAATCCAAAATCAGATCTTTCAACTTTTTGCATGAGAACTTCTTAGATACTGTGAAAGAGTCTTGGTCACTACCAGTAAGTGGCAACCATAATCAACCCCTCATGAAAGAGCTTGATTGATTAAAATCATGCCTAATAAATTGGAATAAAAACAAGTTTGGTAATATAAATAAGTCCATCTTAGAAATAGAAAGAAAGATCAATGAACTAGAAGTGTCTTATGAAAAAGATTAGAACACGTATAATCATCATGCTCTTATTAAAGCTCAAAGTGAACTTAAACTAAAACTATACAATGAAGAAATTTTCTGGAAAACAAAGAGCAAAGGTAAAATAGCTTAAAGAATGTGACGTAAATACTAAGTTCTTTCAGTACGCATCAAAATAATAAATCTAAAATATAAATAATAGGAATAAAAAATAATCAAGGTATATGTTTAGAGAACAAAGAAGAAATTAAAGACTCATTATAAGAAATATATACAAAATTGTTATGCGAGGAAAGTATAATTAAAGAGCAAAGTCTTTTACAGAACATTAATAAACCAATTAATGATGAAGATAATAAAAAATTTATAGAATTACTAGAGGAGGAGGAGATCAGAAAAACTATCTTTAGTATGGACATTGATAGCGCAACTGGCCCGGAGGATGGAATAGCAAGCTTTTTTAAATGTGCTAGAACATCACTAAAATAGACATAGTTCTTATTCCTAAAAAGAAATCCAATAAAAGGAGAAGATTATCACCCCATTAGCTTATATAATTCCATTTACAAAATTCTAGCGAAACTTCTACAAAATAGGTTAGGTCTCATTCTTCCAAACATCATATCAAATGAACAATGAGAATTTATGAAGAATAGATTAATTATCAAAAATATGCCTCACTAAAGAACTTATGAAAGATCTATCTCGCAAAACAAGAGGCCACAATGTCATATGTAAATTAATCTATTAAAAGCTTTTGATAGAGTAGATTAGAAAGTACTATGTTTCACAATGAGGAAAATGGGCTTTGTAGAAGCATGGATCGATTTAATCTTTTGATGCATTTCGAGAACCTGGATTAAGATTATTATAAATGGAAAAAAAAGATAAAAAGTTTAAACCTTCTCGAGGGCTAGGACAAGGGGACCCCTTATCCCCGACACTCTTTAACATATACCTGGAATTATTTATATGATACTTTAAAAATAAAATGGATATGAGGTATATACTACCTTTTAGTCCATATAAGGATGCTCCATAGATAAGTTGTCTGACATATGTAGATGAAATGATATTATTCACCAATGAAAACAAGAAATCAATACAGAACATAATGAGTATCTTTCAATTATGGAAGAAAAAACCGGTCTAAAGTTAACAAAAATAAATGGCAATTTAAAAATTTCTAAAAAGGAACCTTTTAGTCTCATACATAGAAATTGAAGTAGTCACACAAGATTTTCATTCGAAAAAGGAGCAATTTCATATATTGGCTACCCTTTAGACAAGGCAGAATTAAATCTACCCAAATAGATAAGCTGTATAAGACTGGCGGCAGGAAGGTAGACTCCTTTAACATGTGTGGGGAGTTTATGCTCATCCACATGTACTTAAAAGCATACTTATTCACAATCTCATGGTTTATGCAACATTCTAAAGTTTTTTATAAAAAAGATAGAAAAGATTCAGTAATTTTTTATGGGCAAAAAAGAAATAAGCACAATTGCACTAGAAAAAAAATGGAAGGATTTATGCTTTCCAAAAGAAGAGGCGGGGCTAGGTTTCTCTTGTTTAGAAACATCTAGCGAAGGCATGGCCTGTAAGAGATGGTGGAGGATAAAAGAAAATAACCTCTGGGAGAGATATGTGCTAGCTAAGTATTTGGTAAATAATGGCACAAACAAAATAAAAAAGCTTGTCATGAAGTCTCAAATATGGAACAAACATTAGAACAAAAAAGTTTAGTGGATAAGCACTCAGATAATACTATTGGATGGAAATGAAAATTAATGATGAAGGCCTCTTCACCCAAAAATTAGTCAAAAATCTAGTTAGAAGCAAAAGCCTTCACAAGAAGTGTGAAAGTTTGCTGGAACAATAACAATTCATACAAGATTCATTTTTTTATGGAAAGCACTCTCTAACTTTACCCATCAGACACATTTATACAAAAAAAGGCATAAGTTTAGACTCCATATGTGAATGTTGCAAAACAAATGTAGAATCATCAAATCACCTATTTTCACAAGGAAATATAGCTTCAAAGTTATGGGAAAAATTTGAAAAGAATGGGCTTGAAATTAAAAAATCAAACTCTTAAAAGTAGAATCCAATAATGGATGAAGGTGCCTAACAAAAAATCAGCACAAGGATGGCTGCAAAACCATCCCACCCTAATAGTATGGTGCATATGGAAAGCTAGAAATAAAAGCCGGTTTGAGAATATAGAAATGAAAATAGAAGATGTAGAGCGAGATATTAAAAAAGGAATTATAACCATATCTGAAGCATTGTCATTAAATAAGACTACAAACATAGATAACAAAGAGTACATAGATAGATGGCAATTAAGATCATTAGAAACTAAAGCACTGGGGTTTAAATGTTCACTGGAATAAACCTTCAAAGAACCACTTGGTTTTAATACAGATGAAAGTTTAAAGTGATAAAGGCATAGTCAGAGGTGGTGTATTATTAAGAGACTCTGAGGGAAAGATGTTATGGGCATACACTATAAAATTGACAGCAAGTTCCCCCCTCCAAGCGGAAATGCTAGCTTTTCTGATAGATCTAAAATTGTGCAAATCTAATAATTTAAAAATATACAAATTCACGTGGACTCATTAACCTTAATAGGAATTATTAAAAACAAAATCCTTATGGAATACATAAATGAGATAGAGGATATTAAACTACTAGTTAAAGAATTAAATGGTAACATTGAGCATATTTATAAGGATGCAATCAAGTGGCTGACAAGCTGGGAAATCAAGACTTTGTTGCATTAGATCTTCCAAATAAATATAGAGGTATCCTTCAGTAGATGAAATGGCTCTTCCTATGCTTAGGAGAGTTAGGAGAATGGGTAAACAATGTTTAATATTATGTAACACATACTTTCATTCTTTTTCTTTTAGGGCATAATAACTTATTTGATATGATGAATAATTTTGCTTTTTTCTTCAAAATTTTACTATAAGCTCACCCTGGCATTATGGGAAGAAAACATAATTTGCTTTTGGTGATAGAGATTAATATAGTCTTATCAGGAATATAATGGATGTAAATGCTGGAAAATCCTGGGTGAGATGATAAAACCATGGTGCATTAGGTTGAGAATATATATTGCTTTGAGCATTTATGGCCTTATTCATGCAAAAATCTGTATGATAATTCAAATATAGTGGTTTCTCTTTGTCATATTCACATACTATTTTATTCATGTGAGATGTTATAGACATCCATGGTTTTTAAAATACAGTCATATGCCTTTTTTTTCTTTGAAATTTATACTATAAGCTCACCCGACCCTATGGGATGAGTAAATAATTTGCTCTGGATGTTATAAATCATATATGGTTTATCAAGTGGCAATCTATTTATTATGTTATAGATCTCATGTATGAACATGGATTGTAAATAATGAAAATCTTGGGTGAGATATGCAGTAGGTTAGAGATGATACCATGCATTGAACATTTATGACTTTGTTCATGTGATAATCTATATAATATTATAGATACACTAGTTTCTCCTTTATTTTTTCATGTATTATTTTTTCTTGTGAAAATCTGTATATCATTATAGATATACTAGTTTTTCTGGATTTCAGTATACACAAGTTGAGCACAAAATAATGCAATAGGACATGAGCAAGAGTAAGTTCACACAGGACCTATGAGATGAGACAATAGCTTGCTTTATTATGCTATAGATTATCTGATATCGTCCAGCAACAAAAATCCAAACAAGTAGTGAATTATGGTTCAGATTTAATTATTATACTTATTCTTTGATGTGAGGATTTGATCTTGTAGATGTGAGGACAGGTGATACAAAAGGAAAAACATGAGATAATGAAGCTAGGAATATGGTCTTTGTAGTATGGTGGGATGAATTTTCAGGATAAATATATAGAGGAGTAGTAGTAAAGTGGCAAAGCGATATCTCCTAGAAAAAAGCAAATGAGACAAACTCACTAGGCCAAAGCAGGATTCAATAGAAGGTTACCACTAAAGAATCAACAGAAGAATAATAAAAGAGATCTCTCTTTGCAGCTAGAAAACACATAGGCAGAATCTAAAAAATGAAGTCAGAATTCCCTCTAAAGAAACATGCTCAAATCACAAGCACTAGAACTATCTGAAATTGCTGGCCAAAAGAAATGGTCAACTTCCAAGCACACACATTGAATTATGATTATTTTATTTTTGAAAAGAAGGGTATAAAAGGAACAAGGGTAGTGTAGATTGTAACAATGGTATTCCTCTACCAAAAGAGAGAGTTATAAAAATAAACAAAACTTTATTAAAAAAAAGAAGAATAAGATAATAAAAAAATAAAGAATAAGAAGAATAAGAAGAATAGATTAATAGAATAAGAAGAATAAGATATTAAGTAGAATAAGAGAATAAGAAGAATAAGAAGAATAAAAATTACGAGAAGTTAGCAAAGAGGGTACTCGAAAAGGCTTTGTAAATTTGAAGAGAGGTTCTTCCAGTTAGATTTAATTGTTTACTAAACATAGATAAGTTGGAATATCCTTACATTAGAGTAAGTAAGGAAAATGAAGTTGAGGCTTGTCAGAAAGAAAAAGAAAGGAGAGGAGAGGGTTAGCATGGTCCATAGAGAGGTAGGAAAGGTGTTCATGCGGGTTGAGTGAGTGAGGGTGGTTAGTAGCTGGTATAGTGGGTGAACGAGTGAGTGTGTGGGTGGGAATGCAGGGAGTGGGGGTGGTAGGGTGGGCATGGTGTGGGAGAGAAGGTGGTGAGAGAGGGTAGGTGTGAAAGTGAGTGTCTGAGTGGGTGGGGAAGGGGGGGGGGGGTGCATGTAGGATGGACTTTGTGTTTGGCTTTTTTTTGCAGGTTGCCGAAGCAGGAATGCAAAAGGTCTTATGGATTTTGGTCTGTAGTTGATGAGTAAGAGCAAACAAGATGCACCTTGTTATTTTTAAGTTATCATGTATAGGCTATCGGATGGTTGATGTTGATTAATGTAAGGGTATGGGACTCAAGGGTTAAGGATAGGTATGGATGGATTGTTTTGGTGTTTGTTCTATCCTGTGCAAGAGTGGGTTCACTTTAGATAGATAAGGATGAGTTGTAAAGGAACAGGATGAAGGTTGTTGTGGGGATACAGAAGTCGAAGAGCATCCGGACATGTTTCAGCAAACATATGCAGCATGTTGTTAATTTTATTAAAGTTTATCATGTAATATTAGTTGGTTTGATGTGGATTAATGTAAGGGTATGGAATTCAAGGGTAAAGGGTATAGGATGGATGGTTGTTTTTTCCTATTTGTTATTCAGCCTACAGAAGCCGAGCAAGAGGTGGGCAAGGGACAGCTGCAACAGAGAAAGTCTGAATGCTATTGAGGAGAAAAAGAAGCAGAAGAGGTTGTTTATCTTGTGATGCTGGGCAGGAGAAAGAGCAAACAAAAACATAAGGATCACTCGCAAGTAGAGTTACATGATGGCCTTTCTCAATAAGTTAGAAAGAGGAGTCTGGTAAAGGCAAAGTGCAATGCTAAAAGCTAAAAGGTTACAAGGTAATAAATAAATATGTGGCTAGCAAGATGTTAATATTCTTGAATGTTTAAACTTAGGTAAGGTTATATAATATTTATAGGACGGGAATGGATTAAAAAGGGGAAAGGGTAGCTTTAGTTTGTACCAATGGTATTCCTCCGCCAAAAGAGAGGGCTATAATTAATAAACAAACTTTAAAAAAAAGAAGAATACGAAGAATTAGAAGAAAAAAAAGAAGAAGAAGAATCAAAAGAAAAAGAAGATTGTTAAGAAGAATATGAATAATATGAAGAATAAAAAGAATAAGAAGAAAAAAAGAATAAGAATAAGAAGAAAAAAAAGAAAAAGAAGAATATGAAAAAAAAGAAGAATAAGATGATTAAAAATAATATGAATAATAAGAAGAATCAGAAGAATAAAAAGCATGCAAAGCATAAGAAGAATAAGAAGAATAAGAAATATAAAAAGAAATAATAAGAATAACAAGAATAAATAGAATAATAAGAATACAAATAATATGAAGAATAAGAATAATAAAAAGATTAAAAAGAATAAAATGAATAAGAAGAATAAATATATTAATAAGAATAATAAAAATGAGAATAAGAAGAATAAGAAGAATAAGAAGAATAAAAAGAATAAAAAGAATAAAAAGAATAATAAGAATAAGAAGAAGAAGAATAATAATAATAATAATAATAATAAAATAATAATTTATATAAGAAGTACAAGAAGAAAAAAAAGAATAAGAAAAGAAGATTAAGAAAAATATGAAGAATAATAAGAATAAGAAAAATAAGAATAATAAGAACAATTAGAAAAATTATAAAAATAAGAAAAATAAGAAGAATAACAAGAATAAGAAGAAGAATAAGAATAATAAGAATAATAAGAAGAATATGATTAATCAGAAGAAGAATAAGAAGAATAAGAAGAATATGATTAATCAGAAGAATAAGAATAATAAGATGAATAAAAAAATAAGAATAATAATTAATATAATAAGAATAAGAAGAATAAGAAGAATACGAAGAATAAGAAGAATAAGAAGAAAAAAAAGATATGATGAAAAAGAAGAAGAATAAGAATAATAAGAATAATAAGAATAAGAAGAATAAGAATAATAAGAAGAATAAGAATAATAATAAGAATAAGAAGAATAAAAAGAATAAGAAGAATAAGAAGAATAAGAGGAATAAGAAGAATAAAAAGAATACGAAAAATAAGAAGAATAAGAACAATAATAACAATAAGTAGATTAAAAAATAAAAAGTATATGAAGAATAAGAAGAATAAAACACAATAGAATATTAAGAAGATAAGAAGAATAAGAAGAATAAGAAGGATATGAAGAATAAATAGATAAAGAATAATCAGAAGAATAAGAAAAAGAAGAAGAAGAATAAGAATAATAAGAATAATAAGAATAATATCAATAATATGAATAATATGAAATATAAGAATAAGAAAATTTTGAAGATAAAGTAGTTTCAAAAGAAAAAGAAGAATCTAAATAAGAATATGAATAACAAGAATAAAAAGAAGAATAAGAAGAATAAGAAGTAAAATAATAAAGAGATAATTAAAAAATAACGTAAAAAATAAGAACAATAATAAGTATAATAGCATAAGAATAATAAGAAAAATATGAAAAATAAGAAAGAATAATAAGAATAACAAGAATAAATTAAATTAGAATAATAATAAAAATAAAAAAAGAAAAAAAAATAAAAAGAATAAGAAGAATAAGAACTATAAAAAGAATAAAAACAAAAATCAAAATAAGAAGAATAACAAAAAAAAAGAAGAATTAAAAGGATATGTATAATAAGAATAATATGAAGAATATGAAAAATAAGAAGTATAAGAATAATAAAAATAATAAGAAAAATAAGTAGAATAAGAAGATTAAGAAGAAAAAAAATATAAAAAGAATAAGAAGAATAACAAATATAAGAAAAATAAAAAGAATAAAATAAAAGAAGAATAAGAAAAATATGAAGAAAAATATGACTAAAAATAATTAGAAAAATAAGAAGAAAAAAAAAAAAAAACAAAAAGAAGAATAATAAGAATAAGAAAAATAAGAAGTATAAGAAGAATAGAAAGAATAAGAAGAATAAAAAATATATAAAGAAAAATAAGAATAAGAAGAATAAGAAGAATAAGTAAAATAAGAACAATAAGAAGAATAAGTAAAATAAGAACAATAAGAATAATAAGAATAATAAAAATAATAAAAAGAATAAGAAGGATAACTAGAATCAGAAGACTAACAAGAATAACATGAAAAATAAGTATAAAAAGAATAAGAAGAATAAAAAGAATAAGAAGAATAAGAAGAATAAGAATAATAATAAGAATAAGAAGAAAAAAAATAAGAAAAATAGAAGAATGACAAGACTAAAAAGAATAAAAAGAATAATAATAATAAAAGAATAAGAAGAAAAAAAAGTAAGAAGAAATAGAAGAAAAACGAGACTAAAAAGATAAGAAGAATAAGAATAATCATAAAATAAGAAGAATATGATTGTTAAAAAGAATAAATAAGAATAAGAATAAGTATAATAATATGAATAATAAAAAAAAGAAGAATAAGAAGAAAAAAATATAAGATGAATAAGAAGGATAATAAGAATAAGAACAATAAGAAATTAAAGAAGAATATGAAGAATAATAAGAATAAGAAGAATAAGAACTATTAGAAAAAAAAGAAAAAGTAGAATAAAAAGAAGAAGAAAAATAATAAGAATAAGAAGATTAAGAAGAATAAGAAAAATAAGAAGAATAAAGAGAATAATTAATATAAAAAGAATAAAAAGAATAAGAAGGATAAGAAGAAGAAGAAGAATAATAATAAAATAATAATAATAATAATAATAATAATAAGATGAATAAGAAGAATCAGAAGAATCAAAAAATAAGAATAATAATATGAAAAAGAAGATAAGAGATAATAAATATAATAAGAATAAGTAGACTAATAAGAATAAAAAATAAAAACAAGAATAAGAAAAATAAGAAGAATATAAAAATAATAAGAATAAGAAGAATAAGAAGAATAAAAAGAATAAGAAGAATAAGAATAATAAGAACATTAATAAGAATAAGAATAATAAGAAGACTAATAAGAATAAGAAGAATAAGAAGAATAAGAAGAATATGGTGAATAAGAAGAATAAAAAAATATGATGAAAA